>JAULJZ010211152.1:0-18653 GCA_032270985.1 Heliamphora pulchella | reverse complement strand
GTTTTTACTTTTTCAAATCAAATTATCTCCAACAATCACAAGATAGATTTCACTCAAATCATGTTTTAAGCCCACAAATAACATGCTTAAACATTTTTCACCAACATAGGATTTCAAAAATATAAGTTTTTCATGCTTTTAAGAAAATCCAACGAAAGTATAACTCGTATACATACAATGATAAATATTAGTCTTAAATCCTACCTCTTTGATATCAAAACCTCAAGAACCAAGCTCCAACGACATAGATCTCCAACTGAACGATGAGAAGCAAGTCTTCAACGCGTAGCTCAAGCCTTCAACGACGTATAGACTAAGGAGGAGCAAGAGAGATCCACCAAGGTAGGATATGAGGACCTCCAAGATGCTCCAAAGGTGGATATGAGGACCTCCAAGATGCTCCAAAGGTGACCTTAGGATTTTAGGCTCGAGTTAAAGAGAGAAGGAAAAGAGAGAAATGAAAATAAAAGCCCCAATTCGTGACTTTGAAACTAATCTGCCAACAGTCAGCTCGAGCAAACTCAGGGTTGCTCAAATGGTCTCCACTTACCCAAAATCTTTGCCATTTGTCCACTCGAGCGGGCCCTAGACCGCTCAAGCGGTCATTGCTAGAAAGAACTGTTAGGGTTGCTATACTGAAAATTATGTTTTTAGTATTTAATTTTATTTTAATAAAATTAATTTTTTATTTTATGAGAATCTTTATGAGCAATGTATGTGTATTATTTCTTTAATGTTATACATGGATATCCTATATTCTGTATAGTATTTAATCTGATGTGTAGAGCACGGCTTATACACAAAAGATCAGATTTCAGGTTCTTGCAGAATATAAGTTTTATGTTCACAGTTTAGATGGAAATAGATATACCATCGATACGACTGTAGCATAGAGTTTTAGTATGTGAGACCCGGACCCGTCTCTTTTTGAGATATTATATATATGTTGATATGTTCCTTTCCATATATGTATCTCTTGGTGTATGATTTATGTTTCCAGTTGTAGAATAGCATGTTTTGTATAGGTGTTATACATGCGGGGGTTTGGCTTGGTTGCCTTATTCAGTTTTCTCTCCCAACGACGACTACTCGAGTAGTGGTGAGCACGCTCGAGTGGGATGGTGGCAGAGTGGTGGTCCGAGAGGTGACCGCTCGAGCAGTGCTTGGGCGCTCGAGTGGTGGTGTGGCAGGGCCTATGTTGGCAAGGGGTCTGCTCGAGCGGTGGGTCCAGGGTGCGAAAATCTATAGAAGCTACAAATATCTTTTTGGAGACTCAAAATATCTTTTTCAAGCAAATCTCTTTCTCTACACCTCTCTAGCTTTCGGGAGGGCCCGGACTTAGTTTTTTTGCGGTCGGATAGCAGATCCTTGCTGTTGACGACGTGGGCTTCGTATCCATATGGACGGATTCTCTTTCCGACGAGGTTGGATTTTGAGGTATCGAGCTTTTAGCTCTTCGAGGTAGAATTCTAGACCCTATTGTTGTTAAAGGGTGTCGTATGTGATTATACTTGCTTTCACCGAGTAGAAATGTATTAAATGTGGTTTTACGCCTTCGTTTTGGGTAAAAAGTGAGTTTTACGCCTTTTTTTGGTTTATACATGATCCGGGTGTGTTGACATTCGTAGTTTTCAAAAGAAGATTTGAAAACGAGGTGCTGGTGGATTTTGTGAAAAACGTGCTGTTGGAGGTTTGAAACTAACCCTTGGGGTTGAGTCTCAACTTTTTTTAACGCTTGTGGAAATGGTTTAGATCTCCATGTGAGGGATTAGATCTCTTTTATACATGTGTTGTATAAATGGTTTTATGGGTTTTCGTAGTCGAGCTATGGTTGGGCTTTTAAATATTTCCATAGATGTATCGTGACAATGTGTGATTTTGAGTTGGGCTTCTATTGCTCCTTGGTGAAAATCAAAAAACGTGCGCAAAGTGGGTTCGCTACGGTCCCTTGGGTTAATCCCCGTAAACGTGGTTTGGTTATCTTCGTCCAACGGTCGTGGAAATCCGTAAAGAAGTATGTTGCCCCGTGAGTGGCATTATTGCTGTAGCCCCGTATAGAACTTGTCATTATCTAGCAGGCCTTAAGTGGTTCAGGACTAGGATAATGGACATGAGTCTATAGTTGTTACCTTTGTCTATGTGGCAGAGTCGGTACATAGGATTACATTTTATCTTTCTCCTCGGCTAAGTGTCCTAAGTAGAGCATACTGTTTGTTTACAACTTTTCCTTAACTGTGGCATGATATCTGTTAAGATGATATGCATAGTTTGAAGGATGAAAAATGTGAGATTTTATGAGATAAAACCTTTTTGAGACTAGTGTTAGTCTGACGGAAAACTTGTGATTTTTGAGAAAAAATCCCTTTTTGGCTCCTTTGGTTGAGCCCGTGTGTGTGTAATTGCATAGCTTGCTTTACAGCTTTACTGTCTACTTTCTATTGAGCTTCGGCTCACGGTGTGGGATTTTGCTGTAAAAATATTTTCAGGTGACCATGTGGAGTTGACCTAGAGGCTTGTGGTGATAGAGAGCTTGTTGTAGTTTTCCTATTTTAGACATGTACTTATACATGTGATGTCTATTTCAGAAGGCTGGTTTTGTACGCCTTGAGGCGATATACTTATTCATGTATGAGATTGCATGTTTTCTGTTTATGAGAGATATGCTTGGGAATCCTTATCCAAATGTTGTAATATTTTTGAGTTGATGATTTTTCAACTGCAAATCTTATTATCATAAATGGTGTTTTGGTGGGCTTTCACGTGACCCTGGTGTTTGGGGCGTGACAACTTGGTATCGGAGATCTGGGTTCGAATACCTAAGAGCCATGGAAAATAGGGTACATCACCTTGTGAGGATGTATGTGTGCTTGATTGCATGTGTTCAAGAGTTTTCTTACATAAGCATGATAGCCTGTGTAGCATGACGATTGTGTATCCGTGAATATGGAGGTTGAGCCTTAAGATTGATTTGTCTTGCCTTCGGGCATTTGGATTAACAAACTTGGGAGCCAAGTTAGAGACGCGTTTTACAGACGTAATTTCTAGCTAGGAATCTGAGTAGGTTGTCCAATGGACGAGTCCTTCTTTTTGGTTCTCCTCGGTTTGTGAGATATGTGATGACATGGTCTAAGTGGCTATGTGTTAGCATGCTTATATGTGATCTGTCTTTTACATTAGCAATAACATGTTGTATGGATGTTTATCCTGTTATATTGCTTTCGTTTAGCGTTATTTCCACGCGGGGAGGACAAGGTCGAGGTCGAGGCCGTGGCTGTGGTTCTTGCCGAAGGGAAGTTCCAGTCCCAGATGTTGGGGATGCTAATGCACCCCAAGGACCTGTTAGTGAAGGAGATCTGTTGCGTGAGATGGTCGGCTCCATCCGGCAACTGGCTGAGGCCATTAAGGGAAGGAAGAGTGTACCCGAGCCGAGGGCGACGATTGCGGTGCGTGAGTTTTGCCTTTTGGACACTCCTACGTTTTCTGGGGATCCTAATCCCACGGTAGCCACTGAGTGGCTGGAGCTGGTCACCAAGATTCTAGACACGCTTTAGATAGAGGAGGATGACCTGCGGGTTACGTTTGCTGCCTTCAAGTTGAGAGGGAGTGCTCACATGTGGTGGAAGTTCGCCAAGACTACAGTGGGAGGCACTTAGGAGGCATTCATGAAGGTATTTCTGGAGAGATACTTTTCAGCGACGCTAAGGGATCGCTATTGGGAGGACTTCCCTTTTCTGACGCAGGGGACGATGATAGTGATTGAGTACGAGGCTGAGTTTACTAGCCTGTCTCGGTTTGCACAGGAGATTGTGCCCACTAATGAGTTTCGTGCGAAGCGGTTCAAGAGGGGTTTGAGGCCCGCTATCAGAGATAGAGTGGCGGCATTTCAGGCGCAGGTCTTTACAGTGTTGATACATATGGCCATGAAGGTGGAAGACACTCTAAATGAGACGCGCAGAGATAGAGATAGTAGGAATCAGTAGGACGGGGGACGTGCACAGTCTCGGGGATGCAAGGACAAGCGTCAACGGACATCTAGACCGAGTTCGTACCCAGTGGGGTCGTATCAGCCACAGTCTTCTGCATCCTCACCTCCCGTAGGCTCGACGAGAAGGTCGGATCAGAGAGAGCTTATCTGTTATAGGTGCCAAAGGCCGGGGCATCATGCAGCAGAGTGTCAGAGTTCAGTGCCTGTTTAGGCACAATCGTAGGTGCAAGGGAGGGGATCAGTGGTGTATTTTGAGTGCGGCCAGTCTGGGGACATCAAGAGGAACTGTCCCAGAGGAGGGAGTGTGCAGAGCACAAGCTGGAGCACCTGTCACTCCATCCATCCAGGGGCATCAGTTATCTTGATTTTTTGAAGGGGCACTTCAGTACAGTCAGGTAGACAGTCTATAGTTCAAGGCCACAGTGGACAGGCTAGAGCTTATGTTCTTGTAGATCCCAGTTCATCCAGAGCACCGATCGTGCCCGATGCTACTGCTACCACCTCCATGATTAGAGGTACTCTTCTAGTCTTTAGATCATGGGCTAGTGTCCTTATCGACATAAGAGCATCAAATTCGTTTATATCATCTGCTTTTGCATATGCTTTGGGGCTGGAAATGGACTAGTTGGGTAGTACCTTGAGCGTGGAGACCCCAGTCGGTGGGAGTGTGATGTTGAGTCTAGTCTGTAGATTTTGCATGTTGGAGGTCGCCGGTCGTTGTTTAGAGTTCAACTTTATCATTCTAGACATGACCACGTTTGATGTCATCCTAGGGATGGATTGGCTGACCACCTATCGTGCCTTTATCGATTGCGATCGACCAAGGGTAATGATTTGTACACCGGCGGGAGATTATTTTTGCTTTGTGGGAGACCGGGATAAGGGTTTGATGATGATGCCGGGTGCTGTGCGAAACCAGGGCAACCTGGGTTTCCTCTTTTCAGCCCTCATGTTGGACGAGAAGGTTAGAGTTTGTGGGGAGTTACCTCCGGTGGTTTGCAACTACCCAGACGTTTTCCCTAACGATCTGTTTGAGTTGCCACCGAGCCGCGAGGTAGAGTTCTCTATTGATCTAGTTCCCGGAGCTGCTCCCATATCTATAGCAGGGAGGTTGTTTGTGCCAGAGTCATGCCGAGCTGATCTACTACGTGAGTGTCATTATTCTTGCCTTGCAGTGCATCCTGGAGGCACGAGGATGCACCATGACCTACGTCGTCAGTTCTATTGGACGAGAATGAAGAGAGATGTCATTCAGTTTGTCTCTCGGTGCCTTACCTGTCAAAAGGTGAAGGCAGAACACCAGAGATCGGCAGGCTTATTGCTGCCATTACCGATATCCGAGTGGAAGTGGGAGAATGTCACGATGGACTTTGTGTCAAGACTTCCTTGGTCACCTAAGGGACATGGCGCCGTGTGGGTTGTGGTTGATAGGTTGACAAAGTCTGCACACTTTTTCCCATTCGCGTGAAAGATTCAGTGGAGAGACTGAGTCAGTTGTATGTCAGAGAGATAGTCCGGCTGCATGGAGTGCCAGTATCTATTGTTTCTGACCGAGACCTGCGCTTCACATCGTGCTTTTGGCAGAGTCTTTAGAAGGCTTTGGGGACAAACTTGATGTTCAGTACTGCTTTTCACCCCCAGACAGATGGTTAGTTTGAGAGGACTATATAAATTCTGGAGGATATGCTGAGGGCTAGTGTCCTTGATTTCAGAGGTTTATGGGAGGATCAACTACCGTTGGTAGATTTTGCATACAACAACAGCTATAAGTCCAGTATCGGGATGGCATCGTATGAGGCTTTGTATGGTAGATCGTGTAGATCGCCTGTGTGTTAGACAGATGTGGGAGAGACCACAGTCTTTGGACATGACATGGTACGGGAGGCGACGAAAAAGATTATAGTGATACGCTAACGCCTTTTGACGGCACATAGTCGCCAGAAGAGTTATCTAGATTAGAGGAGATGACCTTTAGAGTTTGCAGTGGGAGATCGTGTATTTCTGAAGGTCTCGCCACGTAGAGGTTTGATGAGGTTTGGTTGTAGCAGAAAGCTATCACCGCGATTCATTGAACCTTTTGAGATCCTCGACAGAGTTGGAGAGGTTGCTTATCGTTTGGCTTTTCCACCTCAGTTAGCATCTGTGCATAACGTGTTCCACATTTCTACGCTTCAGAGGTATGAGCCTGATCCTTCCCATGTGTTAGATTGGGCTGAGTTGCGGGCTGATGAGGATGCCACTTATAAGGAGCGTCCAGTGAGGATTCTTGATACAAAGGAGCAGGTGTTGCGGGGGAGAACAATTGCTTTTGTCAAGGTCATGTGGCTTCATCACGGGATTGAGGAAGCGACATGGGAGCTCGAGTCTGGGATGCGTGCTAGACACCCAGACCTGTTTACCTCGTGACCTTGTTGTGAATTTTGGGGGCAAAATTCCTTAAGGGGGGAGAGTTGTGAGACTCGAACCTGTCTCTTTTTGAGATATTATATATATTTTGATATGTTCCTTTCCATATATGTATCTCTTGGTGTATGATTTATGTTTCTAGTTGTAGAACAGCATGTTTTGTATAGGTGTTATACATGTTATGGATGCAGGGGTTTAACTTGGTTGCCTTTTTCAGTTTTCTCTCCCAGCGACGACCGCTCGAGCGGTCGTGAGTGCGCTCGAGCGGGCTGGTGGCAGAGTGGTGGTTCGAGAGGTGACTGCTCAAGCGGTGCTTGGGCACTCGAGCGGTGGTGTGGCAGGGCCTATGTCGGCAAGGGGTCCGCTCGAGCGGTGCTTGGGGGCTCGAACGGTGGGTCCTGGGCGTAAAAATCTATAAAAGCTACAAATATCTTTTTGGAGACTCAAAATATCTTTTTCAAGAAAAGCTCTTTCTCTACACCTTCTCTCTAGCTTTCGGGAGGGCCCGGGCTTAGTTTTTTTGCGGTCGGATAGGAGATTCTTGTTGTCGGCAACGTGGGCTCCGTATCCATCTGGACGGATTCTTGTTTCGACGAGGTTGGATTTTGAGGCATATAGCTTTTAGCTCTTTGAGGTAGGATTCTAGACCCTTTGCTGTTAAAGGGTGTCGTATTTGATTATACTTGTTTTCATTGGGTAGAAATGCATTAAATGTGGTTTTCATGTTTTAAACCTTGGTTTTGGGTAAAAAGTAAGTTTTACGCCTTTTCTTGGTTTTATACATGATCCGGGTGTGTTGACATCCGTGATTTTCAAAAGGATATTTGAAAACGAGGTGCTGGTGGATTTTGTGAAAAACATGCTGTTGGAGGTTTGGAGCTAACCCTTAGGGTTGAGTCTCAGCTTTTTTTAACGTTTGTGGAAATGGTTTAGATCTCCATGTGATGGATTGGATCTCTTTTATACATGTGTTGTATAAACGATTTTATGGGTTTTCGTAGTCGAGCTATGGTTGGGCTTTTAAATGTTTTCATAGACGTACTGTGACAATGTAAGATTTTGAGTTGGGCTTCTATTGCTCCTTGGTGGAAATCAAAAAACGTGCGCAGAGTGGATTAGCTACGGTCCCTCGGGTTAATCCCCATAAACGTGGTTTGGTTTGCTTCATCCAATGATCGTGGAAATCTATAAAGAAGTATGTTGCCCCATGAGTGGCTTTATTGTTGTAACTCCGTATAGAACTTGTCATTATCTAGCAAGCCTTAAGTGGTTCAGGACTAGAATAATGGACATGAATCTGTAATTGTTACCTTTGTCTGTGTGGCAGAGTCGGTATATAGGATTACATTTTATCTTTCTCCTCGGCTAAGTGGCCTGAGTGGAGCATACTGTTTGTTTATAGCTTTTCCTTAACTGTGGCATGATATCTGTTAGGATGATATGCATAGTTTGAAGTATGAAAAATGTGAGGTTTTATGAGATAAAACCTTTTTGAGACTCGTGTTAGTCTGACGGAAAACTTGTGATTTTTTAGAGAAAAATCTTTTTTGGCTCCTGTGGTTGAGCTCGCGTGCGTGTAATTGCATAGCATACTTTACAGCTTTACTGTCTACTTTCTATTGGGCTTCGGCTCAATGTGTTAGATTTTGCTGTAAAAACATTTTCAGGTGACTATGTGGAGTTGACCTAAAGGCTTGTGGTGATGGAGAGCTTGCTGTAGTTTTCCTGTTTTGGATATGTGCTTATACATGTGATGTCTATTTCAGAAGGCTGATTTTGTACACCTTGAGGCGATATACTTATTCATGTATGAGATTGCATGTTTTCTGTTTATGAGAGATATGCTTGGGAATCCTTATCCAAATGTTGTAATATTTTTGAGTTGATGATTTTTCAACTGTAAATTTTATTTTTATAAATGGTGTTTTGGTGGGCTTTCACGTGACCCTAGTGTTTGAGGCGTGACATAGTTGGCTTGTCTTGGTTACGAAAAACATATAATAGCGTCGTCTATTGTTCCGACTCTCTATACTAGTAAACTTTGTATGTATTGAATGGGACATATAGGGGTAATTAATTTTATACTGACTATATAAATTAATTTGCACACCAAGGTTATTATGAATAGTGCTTATACTCTTAATCCTAAAATAATTATTGATTTGCGTATATTTAATATTTATTGTTTTTATTAATTAAAGGGTGTGATCTTATATGAATCTATATTCTTAATGAGTTGGATAGTTGTATTATTTATATGATAATTATTAATTATTGATAGAATTCACGTCCCAAAATATCGGGATTGAAGATACCCCCTTAAAGAAGCTTATAAGTTTTGACCGGGCCAAATCCTGCTGGTGGCTTTGATTATTCGGTAGTCAAATAAGTAAAGCGGAAGGGCTAAAGAAATTACAACATACCGATTAATTGCGGAGATTATGGGTCTTGAGATTATGGGTTAGAGTGCAATTATAGATCTTTAGTGGTGTGAACTGTAATTCAGTATTTTATGAAAATTACAGATACCGCTATGAGATTTGCTTAATTGTGGAGACCGCTAATGAGTGTCCGTATTCTACTGGAAGTTTTACTCATAATTACTCTACAAGTCCATGTTGTAGCCCTATAAATATGCGAGTAAGCTGAACTTGTTTCATAATTTATTTTTTAAGATTAAAGCTGTCCAGGTTCTGATAGGAGCTTCAACTCGAAATAAAAAACGTAGTTGAAGATTTGATCAGTAAAAAGGTATTCTTCTAAATTAACTTTGGTTGCACGAGTTTTATTTTTGATCGTTCGACATCAAAAGTTTTATTTGAAACTTGTTTCGGTATTTGCCTGTCCAGTTAATTATTTTCGAAAATCATTTGCAAAAACAATGATCTCAGCAGTTTGGCCTCTAATAATAGGTATCAGAGCCCCTTTTGTTTTTTGTTTACGGTTTATCAGGGCCAGGTAGTTTTAGAATTATGCTAATTTAGTTTTGCAGGCGTTCTAATCCCGATTTTATGATCGTCATTTATTTCATATTTGATTGAATGGTTTGAATGATGATTATTTTTTTAAATTACAGGAGTTGACTGTGATAGATTGAATGTGAGCTTTCAAAACATAGGATCGATGTAATAGCTAAATTTTTATTTTTAAATATCTGTTTAAGATTATTTAAGAATAGGTTGAATATATCCAAGAATATGAAGAACAGGCGGCGACACTAATGGTGATTTCCGGAGTTTAGGGCCACGTATCGTGGTGGTTTTTTCACATTTTTTACTTATTTTTCAGCAGCTTTTTCTGCATATTTTAAGCTTAAAATCAGTATTAAAAATAGTCCCAAAAATAGGAGAAAAATTGTGTAAAAAATAGCCTTGCCCACGGCATCACCGGCGGCGATTTTGGGCTTTTTTCGATTATTTTTTTGATATTTTCAAGACTGGTTTCACACAGGTTTTTTGTCATAAAATAGTAGTAAAATACCATTGGAAAAATAGTTCAAAAAGTGGGAAAATAGATTTAATACTATTTTGAGGCGTTTTTTGGGACCTTTTCAAACTATTTTTGAGGTGTTCTCGAAGCAACGTGTGGCTGGATATCTGAGCTATTTTTTAAAAAAAAATGGGTGTGAAAGAAGCACTAGAAAAATCCCAAATAGAGCACTGTTTGGGGCGGCAGCGCACAAGGGCAGTGGCAGGCTGTTTCAAGCAGTTTTCGGGCTGTTTTTGGGGCAATTTTCGAGCAGATTTTTTTGATAAAAAAATACTAATTTTTGAGAGTTTTTTTCAGTATAAAAAGCATAAAAAGTTGAGCTCGAATGAGGCGACAAAAGCCATGTGAAGATAGCGGCATAAGGCGGCGTTGGCGGGCTGGTGGTGGCCGGCAATTTTGAGCTAGTTCAGTGCTATTTTTGGATCAATTTTTGATATATTCGAGACTGATATATGATATATTTGTATATCATACAGTATCAAGAAATTCTGATGCAATTGGGACACAGGAATCAGAGATGAATAAGGAATGATGCAGCTTATCTTTAACAGGAATTTGAAACTCACGAGAGTTTATCTTTGATCATAAAACTGAGATATATGCATATCATGTTTATATATATGAACAACGTGGATGGTTGCATATCTATTTTATATTTATCCTGTTAATTTAATTAATTTAAAATTTTAATTTTAATTAAAATATTTTATAATAGAAAATAAAGTTAAGTTTTTTTAAATTAATTAATTTTAATTAAATAGAAAAGTTTTAGATATTTTATTTTTTACAAAATATCACGTTTAAGATGATTTTTCATAAAATCGGATATTTTGAAAAAAGATAAAAATTAATTTGATTTTTGAATTAATTAAATGAAAAAATATTTAATCGAAATAAATTATTATTTTTTTGAAAAATATAGAACGAAAAATAAAATAAATAATTGCATTTAATCAATACCTTAACTGAAAAAGTTGAAGAAAAAATTTTATATTTATTAAATTTTATTTGTTACGCTTTTAAACACAAAAAGATAGTTTGGCAAACTGGAATCTTTGGAATCTACTCGAAAAGATATTTGATTCTTTCAAGTCATGTGATTTTCAAAATTAATAAACTTATTTTAATTAAATGATTTTTTATAATCCTAAAAAATATTTAAAAAATCTAAGTGGGAAATGGCATTTATTCACAGATAAATCTCACGGTCTCCATCACCAATTTGTAGGCGATGCAATTAAACCATGTGTGTTGATAGTAAGGCTTTCCTCCCTATCGGACAGATTAATTGCGGTATCGCTAGTATAAATCTCTTTTAGGGATAATTCTGAATAATTGTTAGTGTGGATCACTTTTTCATCTGAAGGATTCATTGCAAAGCGATTGATTTGGAATTAGGTAATGGTTAACACTTGGCTGTATATAATAGTATCATCGCTATCTGAGTCATTGTTATTATATACTGGACCGAAACTGTGTCAGTTGCTTAATTTTACTTAGTAGGATCAGTTGCCCAGAGAGTAAAATTAATAGGAATTGACTTGTTTAGTCATACGATGGATAGTAGACGTCTTCCCATCGAGGCATGCTCTTCATAAGATACCAGGCTACTAGCGAGTTTCTTTTAAAATGGTAGAGAGAACCAAATTAAAATAAATTTAGAGTTTTGCTTATCATAATTAACGGTATTTTTAATTATTAATTCTCAGGATTAAAATAACTTTCAACCCACTCACTTCAATACTAAGAAAGAAAAAATTTACAGAACCAAATTTTATTTACTAGAAACGAAACTTGGACATTGTCTTAACTGCAGAGGATTATAAGTTTGTGTTAACATAGATATGTCCATTGGTACTTGATGTGGGAGCTACAGAACAGGAAATCTAAGCCCATCATAAGTGGCCAAAAGCTGATCAGATGGCTCACTATTATATTTTGGCTTCAATATCAAATGTTTTGCAACATCAGCATCAATCTATACCTAGTGCTTATGACATGATTACGAACCTCAAAAAAATGTTTGGGGATCGAAATCGTGCTGCTAGGCAGGTGGCCGTGAAGTTTCTGATGAATGTAAAGATGACTGAAGGAATCCCAATGATCATATTCTGAAGATGATCAGTCTTCTGAATGAACTAGAGATTCTTGGAGCTAAAATTGATGAAAAAACCCAGGTCGCTATCATACTCCAGTCATTTCCTGAAAGTTTTAAGCAGTTTTACCTGAACTACACCATGAACAGGCTCAGCTTTTCATTGACAGAACTTCTTAAGGAACTTTAAGCAGTCGAGAGTGTTCCTAGGAAGCTAGGTTCTGTGTATGTGGCTGAGAAGGGTTCTTCATTTAAGTCGAAAGGTAAAAAGAAGAAAAAAGTTCAGACATAGAGAGGCACAGTTTCAAAAGCAGTTAAGGGACCAAAAGCTGGTGTGAGGAAGCCGAGAGGTAAGTGCTATCACTGTAACCAGTTTGTGCATTGAAAAAAGTAGTGTCTTATTTTTCTCAGTAAGCAAAATAAGCCAGGTAATTTTTATTTACTAGTGGTTGAAACATATTTAGCGGTGTTATCTACCGGTACCTGGTGTATAAATACGAGAGCTACTAATTATGTTTACAATTCTTTGTAGGAGTTCTAAGAAACCAGACAGCTCAGTGATGGGAAAATATAACTACACATGGGCAATAATACAAGGGTGGTAGCAGTTACAGTAGGAGATGTCAATATCAATTTTAGTAGAGATAGGATACTTCTTCTGAAAATTATCTTTATGTACCTTCGATTAGAAGTAATTTAATTTCAGTCTCGAGCTTAATAAAGAATAAATATTCTGTTCATTTTAGTGACTCTGTGGTTGTGAAGAAAAATAAATATTTTATTTGTTTTGGTACATTGGTGGATGATCTATATGCCATATCTCCTTTCTCTTCTATACTACAACTAACTGAAATGAATAACACATCTAATTTACCATATAAGAGAAAGTTTTATTCTTTAATAAACCAAATATTTTTTTGGCACTTACGCTTGGATCATATTAATCTAAAAATGATAAACAAACTGGTAGCAAAAGGACTTTTGAGTTCATTGGAAGTGGAGGCACTTCCAGTCTGTGAATCTTGCTTAGAGGGTAAGATGACCAAGAGGCCCTTTTCGGCCAAAGACTATAGAGCTAAAGAACCGTTAGAGCTGGTTCATTCTCATGTGTGTGGTCTTATGACAATCTGGACTAGAGGTGGCTTTGAGTACTTCGTCAGCTTCATAGATGACTACTATGGATACATTTACCTGATGCACCGTAAATCTGAATGCTTTGAAAAATTTAAAGAATTCAAGGCATAGACAGAGGCGGAGAAGCGTCTGGATAAAAATATCAAATCACTATGATCTAACCATGGTGAAAAATACTTCTTTGGAGAGTTTAGGGATTACCTGCCATCAGAAGGGATTGTATCCCAGTTGACTGCATTTGGCACTCCGCAGCAGAATGGTGTAGCAAAAAGAATGAATAGGACTCTTATGGAGATGTTAAGATCCATGATGAGTTATTCAGGTTTACCCGATTCATTTTAGGGACTCACTATAGGGACAACGGCTTACATTTTGAACTTGATACCTTCTAAATCAATACATTCTACTCCCACAAAATTGTGAACTAGGCATAAGCCTAGTCTGAAACACAATTAGATTTGGGGTTGTCCAGCACATATGCTGAAAGGGAACACAGGTAAGTTAGAACCGAGAACAGAAGTCTATTTCTCTGTAGGGTATCCCAAGGAAACGAAGGGTGGCCTGTTTTATAATCTTAAGGATCAGAAGATCATTGCTAGCACTAATGCCCAATTCTTGGAAGGGAATTATATTATGGATCATAAGCTCAATAGCAAAATTATTTTGGAAGAATTGAGAGAAAATACCAATAAAACAGAAGAGAAACCACAAGTCACTGATATTTCATTATCTCGTCGTAGTGGGAGAATTATCGGGATAGATGCAAATCAGGAATAAGGTGCTAATGCACAGGGTTCAGATTCTGCACAGCATGTTGCTGCTAGTACACAGACACAGTTAGTGTCTCGTCGTAGTGAGAGGGTTGTTCATCAACCTAATCAGTATATGTTCTTGGGAGAGTCTTTTAATAAGATTCCAACAGAACTGGATATCGAGCCTTATAACTCCAATGAAGCACTTCAAGACAAAGATGCAGATCTTTGAGAAAGGACTATGAATTCATAGATGAAATCTATATATACCAATCAGGCCTGGGAACTTGTAGAACCACCCGAAGGGACAAAATCTATTGGATGCAAGTGGATCTATAAGAGGAAGAGAGGAGCAGATAGAAAGGTTAAAACCTTCAAAGTTAGGCTTGTTGCTAAAGGATTCACTTAGAAAGAAGGAATCAATTATGAGGAAACTTTTTCGCCGGTAACCATACTTAAATCTATCCGAATTCTCTTATCCATTGCTGCTCATTTCGATTACGAAATCTGGAAAATAGATGTTAAGACAGCTTTTTTTAATAGAAGTCTTGACAAGTGTATCTATATGATACAACTAGACGAATTCATTGCAAAGGGCCAGGAGCACATATTGTGCCAGCTTAAGAGATCTATTTATGGACTTAAGCAAGCATCAAGGTCTTAGAACACTCTGTTTGATCATGCCATAAAGTCTTATAGTTTTGATCGAAGTCCGGATGAGTCCTGTGTGTACAAGAAGCGTGCCAGAAGCGTGGTGATCTTTCTAGTACTTTACGTAGATGATATCTTGCTCATCAGAAACGATGTAAAGGCATTAACTACGGTTAAATTATGGTTATCTGGATAGTTCGATATGAAGGACTTGAAAAAAGCCAGTCACATCATTGGGATCAAGCTTGTACGAGATCGAAAACAAAGGACGTTGGGCTTATCACAAGCAAAGTATATCGATGATATCCTTACTCGTTTTAGCATGTAGGATTCCAAAAAAAGATTTCTCCTTTTCAGGTATAGAATCACTCTATCCAAGGATCAGTGTTCAATGATACCTGATGAGATAGAGAAGGTGAAGGCGGTTCCTTATGCTTCGGCAGTAGGAAGCCTCATGTATGCTATGCTTTGCACTAGATTCGACATCTACTTTGCCGTTGGCATGGTTAGTAGATATCAGTCTAATCTAGGGCAGGAGTGTTGGACTACGGTAAAGAATATAATTTAGTACCTAAAAAGAACTAAGGATTATATGTTGGTTTACCAGGCAGATAGTCTAGTACCTTTGGGATACACAGACTCAGATTTTCAGTCTAAGAAGAATTCTCATAAGTCTAACACAGGATATGTGTTTATCTTAGGAGGCGAAGCTATAAGTTGGAGGAGTATCGAGCAGTCTTGCATTGCTAATTTCACCATGGAAGCCGAGTACGTGGCAGCTTCTGAAGCAGCCAAGGAGGTCGTTTGGCTTAGGAACTTCCTATTGGATCTAGAGGTGGTCCCTTTAGTTTAGTCGGTTATTACACTTTATTGTAACAATAGCGTAGTAGTTGCAAACTCGAAGGAGCCAAGGGTCCACAAGAAAAGAAAACACGTTGAGCGTAAGTATCACATGATACGAGAGATTATATAGAGAGATAATGTTGTTATGACCAAAATTGTATCAGGAGACAACCTTGCAGATTCTTTTACAAAGAGCTTACCGACTTTGACTTTTAATAGTCATGTAAAGGGCATGGGAGTCAGATGTATGACAGCATGGTTTTGAGTATAAGTAGATGATTGTTAGAGTTGGTTTACTAAAAATTATGTTTTTAGTATTCAATTTTATTTTAATAAAATTAATTTTTTATTTTATGAGAATCTTTATGAGTAATGTATGTATATTATTTTTTTAATGTTATGCATGGATGTCCTATATTCTGTATAGTATTTAATTTAGTGTGTAGAGTACGGCTTGCACACAAAAGATTAGATTTTAAGTTCTTACAGAATATAAGTTCTATGCTTACAATTTTGATGGAAATGGACATACTATCGGTACGACTGTAGCACAGAGTTTTAGTAAACATGTCTTGGTTACGAGGAACAGATAATAGCGTCGTCTATTATTTCGACTCTCTGTACTAGTACACTTTGTGTGTATTGAATGGGACACATTAAGGTAATTAATTTTATACTGACTATATAAATTAATTTACACCCCAAGGTTATTATGAATAGTGCTTATTCTCTTAATCCTGAAATAATTATTGATTTACATATATTTAATATTCGTTGTTTTAATTCATTAGAGGGTGCGATCTTATATGAGTTTATATTCCTGGTGAGTTGAATAACGGTATTATTTATATGGTGAATATTAATTATTGATGGAATCCACGTCCTGAAAGATCGGGATTGACAATACCCCTTTAAAGAAGCTTATAAGTTTTGATCGGACCAAATCCTGCAAGTAAATTTGATTATCTGGCGTTCAAATAAGTTAAGAGAAAAGGATTTAAGGAATTACAAGATGCCGATTAAATTAAATTGTCAGTAATTAAATTTAATTGGCAACTATCGGGAATCTTAACATGGAGAGAAATGAAAAGCATTTAGTAACATAAGCTCAATGCAAGAAGGTCTTGAGATTATGGGTCAGAGTGCAATTATAGTTATTTAGTGGTGTGAACTGTAATTCAGTATTTTATAAAAATTACAGAAATCGCTGCTAGTTTTTCATAATTACAGATACCGCTATGAGGTTTACCTAATTGCAAAAATTGGTGATGGATGTCTATGTTTCACTGGAGATCTTACTCATAATTACTCCACAGGTCTCTACTGTAACCCTATAAATATGCGGGTAGGCTGAACCAATTTCATAACTTGTCTTTCAAGACTAAAGCTGTCCAGGTTCTGCCGGTACAAGTTCTTAATAGATTGTAGCCCACACTACATTCAAGTATCGCATAAGGGAATACAGTATAAGATCTAACAGGAGCTTCAACTTAGATTAAAAAACGTAGTTCAAGATTTGATCGTTCGACATCAAAAAAAAATTTTGGAACCCGTTTTGGCATTTGCCAGTCCAGTTAATTTTTTTCAAAAATCATTTGCAAAAATAAAAATCTTGACAGTTTTGCCTCCAACAAGAACCTCGAATACAAGATGTTTATACAGGTCAAATTATAAGCCAAACACTTCAAAACTCTACAAAAACAATCCTCAATAATTATCCATATGCAATACCAAGCATATGATTATTGTCATCAAGATAAAATTTCTATTCCTTTGGACTCTTAAACCCGTTTCCATCTTCCACATGAGGTCCCATAATAAGCTTTAATTAATTCTCAAAATAAGAAGGGACTGGGTCTCTTCAAAAAATCTAACACCTTTTTGCTTTTAAATCCCTATGTCTAAAATTGAATAATGAACAGGAAGGGAAGAATTAGCACATGACAAAAATGAGATCAGATCATGGAAGAAAATTTGAAAATTCTGAATTCTCTAATTTTTGTGATGGACTTGGGGTCCAGTATGAGTTCTCAGCTCCAAAAGCACCACAACAGAATGGTGTAATAGAACGGAAAAATCGAGTGGTACAGGAAATAGCCAGAGTCATACTTCATGGTAAAAATGTTCCTCTTATATTTTAGGCCGAGGCCGTAAATATTGCATGCTATGTAATAAATCGAGTCTATTTGCGAACAGTCAACAAACAGACTGCTTATGAATTGTGGAAGGGTAAAAACCCCAATGTAAAATATTTTAGAACTTTTGGAAGCAAATGTAATGTCACATCCCAAACTCTGGGCCACATGAAACACTCACAAGAACCATACAAACTGAACAGCAACACCCAACCCGATGTTTTACTCTCAAGATGGAATCATACAAGCATTAAATATATCGCTCTCAGGATTACAACACGCGGTTCTAACACCGCTAACATGTAAACATACATGGTCCAAAAGAAACAAAAGGAAGATTACAAATCTTCCGCCCCTTCGGCACCTCCGAATCAACCTGCGTGATCGATTCCTGAAAAAAATATTTCAAATCCCACACCGTGATCCAAAAATCAGCAGAAACTAAACAAACATGAAATAGAAGCTAAACATGCTAGCAGAGTAATATGTATGATAGAACTCGCATGAGCCTCAAAACAAGTTTGAAAACAGTTTTATATCACGACTCACAAGAGCCTTGAAAACAGTTTTGTATACATACAAAAATATGCTACAATACTTCACATGCAAAGATCGACTCATACGAGCCTCAAAGATAACAAGTATATGTTTATAGCACAAGTATACATATCTATATCAACTCTCACAAGCCCTAACAACAGTTCTATAATATCACGGTGATACACCCCCAACACAAGGATTTTTCTCGAACTTTTACCGAAGGTCCATTGCCCCATCTATTATATTGTTAACCAGAGTCAACCCATGCAAGACATGCAACTCATACAGTGCACCACGTGCAACACATGCAACATATGCCTCTTCAGAATCCCTTTTCCATCCTTCAGATATTCACGCACACACACATGCATCGTTAGGATCTCTTTTCCATCCTTCAGATCTCTACGCACACACACGTACATCGTCAGGATCCCTTTTCCATCCTTCAGATCTCTATGCACACACACATGCATTGTTAACATCGGACCCAACACGTCTTTCACCCAACGGTGTACCTGTTAGGAATGTATACTGAAAAGTCATGCATTTTAAGTTTTTTATTCTTGATCCCTGGCATATTAATGAGAAACATTTGAGATGTTTTTGCATTCGTGGTTTCATAT
>JAULJZ010211141.1:0-18654 GCA_032270985.1 Heliamphora pulchella | reverse complement strand
GTCGACACCATTTCCTTTGGTGTTGACCCTTTTCTTCCTTTGTGTGAGAAGAAAAGTTTTGAGTTCGGGGTGAGTTCTATGAGCCCGTGGGGTCCTAGAATGTGATTTTTTGCCCGTGGTTTTCTAAGGAAAGGAAGCTTGAAAATGAGGAGTTTTGTGGGAGTTGGAAAATGTGTTTATTGGAGGTTTGGATCTAACCCTTGGGGTTGAGTCTCACTTTCTAAAACGTTCGTATGAAAATATGTTTTTACATGCTTTGGTTTGATCTCCATGGCTTTATGGATTGAATCTCTTCCTTATACATGCGTTGTATAACTACTTTTGGGGAAAACATTTTGAAAATATTTTGTTTTGATCTCCTGGTGACAAATGGATCTATGTACATGTATATTGTACCGGTTTGAGAAATGTTTTTAGAAGATTATCTAGATGTACCGGGATGACGTATATGTGACACGAGTTGCCCTCGGTGTAAGTCCGAAAACGTGTACTTAGGTCCTTCGGGTTAGTCCCCGTAAACTGAGACGGATGGGTGCTTAGCTCCCTCGGGGTCGTTGCCCGTAAACTAAGTGGTTCGTCGTGGTACTCCGTATAGAACTTGTCACTACCTAGCAGGTCGTGAGTGATTCTGGGCCTAGGTAATGGACAGAAGTCTATAGTTGTAACCTCTATCCCCTTGTGATGGAGTCGGTACATAGGATTTTACTCTTCTTTCCCGCGATGGTACATTCCGCGAGGGAACGATGTTTTGATTACTTTTTTTTTCTTAACTGTGGTTGGTTATTTGCGACATTTGCATCACATGATTTTAAGGATGAGAACAGAGTTTTATGTTAATAAAACCATTTTGGGAGACTTGTGTGGTCTGATGAGAAAACTTGAGGGTTTTGGATGGACAACCTGTTTTGGTTTTGTGGTTGACTTCGCTCCCACCATATGATTGCATATTCCTGCTTTACAGCTTATTATCTGTTTTCTATTGGGCTTCGGCTCACGGTGGAAATTTTCTGTAAAACCATTTTCAGGTGATGATGTGGATGAGGAGTAGCTTGGTGGTGCCCGCGGTGGCGGAAGGCTGTTATAGTTTTTCTTATTGGTATGCCTATTCCTAAAGGCAAGTTTTGTATGCCATAAGGCGATATATTGTACACATGTTGAACCTGTATGTATTTTTGTTTATGAGAGATATCTTTTGTTGGATTTTCCATTGGTTTCAACAAGCGGATTTTAATGTATGAAAACCGATATTTTCATATAAAATAGATGTTTGGTGGATTTTCACGTGACCCTGGGTTTTGGGGCGTGACATCTAGGGCATCCCTTGTTGCTATTTTTTGAAAATATTTTGGTTTATACACCCTGAGTGCGTCCCCGATGTTTGAAATGGTTTATGGATATTGTTGGGCACCATGGGTTTGTCGCTAGCATTCCGATTTGATGATTTAGACTTTGGGTTGATGCCAAAGGAGCATTCTTGTTCTTAAGATGGGTTTTGTGCGCATATAATTTTGGCCAGGATTTGGAATAAGGATGTTATTGGCCACCCAACGCCATTGCTATTGAGTAAAACATCTGTAGCATGGCGCCCAGTGAAGTGGTTACTATTTGCAACGAGGCGAGAATAGGTTTGGTGATCAGAGTCCCATTAAGTCTACTCTGGTGATTCTCAGTGTGGAATCCCTGTTATAATCTGGGTGCATGTTGGGATGGGCATCTGCATTTCATACACGACATCTCATGTGCATATGTTTATTGACTTGTCTGCTATCCTGTTATAAATTTGTCTCTCCCTTTGACTATAAATTGGATTGGGTGTTATATGATATGTGTTGTGGTGAATTTTGTGCCGTGAGATTAGTTAGAAGGCTAGAGTGTTTTGCTTCTGGGTCTTGGCTCGTGGCATTCGTGCCACAGGTGAGGAGGAGTTCTTCGGGTAAGTCATTCCCGAGGGGGAAGAAGAGTTGGAAGGACAAGGTGAATTCCAAGAGCACATGGATCCAGCTGATGCATTCTGAGGAATCAAGATCTCTACTTTTATTCTTACATGCAGTTTTTCCCATGCTTAGCGATTTTTTTGAATTTTCTCGGTGAAACTGTATTAGTTATGTAATTTTGGACAGTTCAGAACTCATTTATAATGTAATAACTATCGTATGTAAATATGAATGTATAGCTAGTATATCCCTATATTTATATTTATATATGTCCCGACGTGCCCGAAGGATGGGGCGTCACATGCAAGCCTTACTGGCTGTACGCTTTCACAGGTGCAATAAAAGAGTTCTTACATACTGTTTGACCATGTCCTATACCACACCAAGCATAAGAGGTACCATGATCATTGACCAAAACTGGCCTTTTCTACATATAATTGCTTAGAACCCCCATTAGATATTGACCTGGTATGCTTATTTATTTTATGTAATTGTATGTTTTGCTCGTGTTTGTGTAGGACCTTTGTTTATTTATTTGGATTAAGATAGTCTCTCTCCCGAGTTCTGACCCGGGTCTTATTTCAGTGTTCCTTTGTTTTAAAATAGTTTCCTCTCAAGTCGTTGCCTAATTTTTGATCTGTTGGTCTAGAATCTCAGGTTTTGCCCTGATTATTGGCTTAGGTCTCGTTGTTGATTTAGGATAGTTTTCTCCCTCCCGAGTTTTCCCTTGCTTGTTGGTTTCGTACCCTTGGCGCCGTTTAGGCTTGTCTTCTCGAACCCCATTCAGGTTCTTGTTTTGAGATCTCATTTGGCTTAGAGATGTTTTCTTGCCGGAGTGCTACCCGTTTTTCTTTTAGAATCTTAGGGTAAACCTTCTTTTTGGATATTTGTTGGTCCCACACTCAGTTTTCATGTTGGTTCTTAGGTGTTGGGGTTTCCAATCGTTATGCTGTCAGGTATGGGCCCAACAGGGGCATGTTTCTATTCTGGTGGATATATCTGCTCGTGGTCAACTATTTTTGGTGTTTGAAGTGTTTGCTACCTATTATCGGGGTTCTTTTTGAGAAGTATCTGATACCAGTGATTTTGTTTTTTGGGTTATCAAGTTTTACTTTGGGTATAGATCATTAAGTCAAAAGGTTAGCATCTAGTGCATATTTGGGCTCGGTGAAAAACTGAAAGGTTTTACAGAATTTCAAAATAAATCACAGAACAGTTTGAGATGGCTAAGAACGAACTGAATCTAACAACCTTAATGAGGGCAATTACTGATATATAGAGATCTGTTGAGCAGCAGACCCAGGCTTAGGTGCAATGCCAGGTAAAGATCCGTGCGATCTAGGCCCATTTGCCAGTACTAAATGAATAGCATGACGACCCTAATGGTAACGGGGCAGACTTTTGGGATGATAATTAGGTCCCCAATGGACCGCAAGTTGTTCTGCCACCACTAAGGATCCCTCGTCAGGTGATAGTTGAGGAAGAAAACATTGCTCAGTCAAGAGAATCTGCATTGGCTGAGAAGATTGATCGGATGGAAAAGGTCCTTAGAAAGGCCAAGAGAGTCGAAGAATACATGCTAGATGTGGGGAGACTATGTTTGTTCCCATACGCCAAGCTACAGGAAAATTTTAAGATGCCGAATATGGAGAAATTTGATGGGACCGGAGACCCCTAGATACATTTGAGAATGTATGTTGGTACCCTTGCTCCAATTGGTATCGATGACCAGTTGAAGGTTTAGTTGTTCCACCGATCACTCTTTGGGGCAACTTAGAAATGGTTTCTCTCCCTTGATGTAGCAAAGACCAGAACATGGGAAGACATTGCCACAGCTTTTATCAACTAATACAACTATAATATCCAGCTAGATGTAACCACTCGGGAGCTGAAGACCATTACTTAAAAAAACATAGAGTCGTTTGTGGACTTTCTGACCAAGTAAAGGGAAAAGGTGGCTAAAATGACAAACCGACCAACAGAAAAGGAACGGGTGAGGATTGTAGTCAAGAATCTTCAATCCCCATTGAAGTGTTCTCCGATCACACAGCTGCTCTCCACATTCGAGCAGTTATTTGATGCTGGGGTTCAGATAGAAGATGCAATCTAGTCTGGTGATATCGATGAGGTTGAGTCGAGCCAAAAGTCGAGAAGACCGTATCCATCCAACAACTAAATGTCAAGGTTGTATATTAAAAATCATGAATTTTATTTGGTCTTGGTATTTAATTTTGTTTTTAATAAAATTCTTTTTCTATTTTATGATAATCTTAATGAGCAATGAATACAATATCATTTCTTTAATGTTATATATAATTATCTTTTATTCTGTATAGTATTTAATCTGGTGTGTAGAGTACAACTTGCACACAGAAAATCAAATTATAGGTTTTTGCAGAATATAAGTTTTTTTTCGTAGTTTAGATGGAATTGAACAAACCATCGGTACGACTGTAACACAAAATTTTAGTAGGCCTATTTTGATTATGGAAAACAGATAATAGCATCGTCTATTATTTCGACTCTCTGTGCTAGTACACTTTGTGTGTATTGAACAGGACCACATTGAGATAATTAATTTTATACTGACTATGTAAATTAATTCACACTCTAAGATTATTATAAGTACTTATACTCTTAATTTTGAAATAATTATTATTTGTGTATATTTAATAATTGTTATTTTGATTTATTAGATGGTGCAATATTTTATGAGTCAATAGTTCTGGTGAGTTGGATAGCAATATTAATTATATGGTGAATATTAATTATTGACGGAATTCACGTGCCGATTGTTCGGGATTAACGATATCCCATTAAGGAAGTTTATAAGTTTTGACCGAGCTAAACCATATAGGTGGATTTAATTATTCGGCCGGCAAATAAGTTAAGTGGAAGGGCTTAATAAATTTTAAGAAGCCAATTAAATTAAATTGTCAGTAATTAAATTTAATTGGCAGGTATCGAAAATCTTAACGTAGGGAGATGAGTTAAGCATTTAATAACAAGTGCTCGAATTCGATTTTGAGAATATGGCTTGGAGTGCAATTACGATTCTTTAGTGGTATGAATTGTCAATTATGTTTTTATGAAATTACCTCAGGGGCAGGCGAGTTTTCATAATTACATTAGAAGCCCAAGTTATATTTACTCCACAGATTCCTGTTGTAGCCCTATATATATGCGGTTATGCTAAACATAAATCATAAGTTGTCTTTCAAGACTAGGGTTTCCACGTATTCCCTATTGTGATTAGTTTAGTAGGTTTAAGTTCACGAAAGATCGTAGCCCACTTTACGTTCGTGACTCCCATCAGGAATACATTAGAAGGCTTGATCGGCGCTTCAATTTGAAGGATTCACATTCGTGGTTGTTGCAATAACTGAAATCAATCTACCAGATTTCGAAAGATATAATCCTGAATCTAACTTTGGGAGTACGAATTTTATTTTGATTGTTCAACATCAAAAAGTTTTGATCTGGAGCTTGTTTTGGTGATTATCCATCCAGTAATTTTTTTAATTAAAAATCATATTCAAATCATTAATCTTTGTAGTTTGCTTCCAACAGTTGGTATCAGATCCGTTTTGATTTATGTTTACGGTTAATCGAGGGGATGGGTAGATTTAGAACTGTGCTAACTTTGTTTTGCAGGCGTTCTAATCCTAGTTTTATGATCATCATTATTTTCATATTTAATTGAATGTGTAGATGATGATTATTTTTTTAAATCACGAGGGTTGATCGTGATAGTTTAAAACTTTTTAGTTTAAATGTATGCCTTCGGGACATAGGTTTTCGATGTAAAAGTTTTTATTAATATTTTTAGATATTTTAAAACATTTAAGAACAGATTCAAATGTTCAAGAACATAAAGAACGGGCAGCGGTACAAGCGGTGGTTTCAGTGGTGGTTTCGGGTGTTTCGG
This sequence comes from Heliamphora pulchella, assembly GCA_032270985.1. Taxonomy (NCBI): domain Eukaryota; kingdom Viridiplantae; phylum Streptophyta; class Magnoliopsida; order Ericales; family Sarraceniaceae; genus Heliamphora; species Heliamphora pulchella. Next base: position 12,792 of record JAULJZ010211141.1, on the reverse strand, counting down.
GCAACGGATCGCGACGGTTTTTGCACAGTTTTAAAATAAATTTTTTTGGTAAGTTTTCTGTAGATTTTATGTATTAAAAATAACAGCAAAATAGGTCCGGAAACACAGCAAAAAGGGGCAGCAAAGTAGCCCACAAGCGACAACTTTGTCAGGCGGCTCGGGGGCCATTTTTGGCTCAATTTTGCAACTTTTTCTGGATGAATTATGTGCAGTTTTTAGACACAAAATAGCAATAAAATAAGATTAAAAAAATAGTCCAAATACATAACAAAAAGTTAGACAAAAACAAGTCTACATTGGCGGCGCAAGGAGGCAGCGGGCAACGGGCAGCGGCGGTTCAGGGCTGTTCGGGGCCTTTTTTGATGCTTTTCGAGACTATTCTTGAGGCATTATTTGAGGCATTGTATTGATGGATATCAGTGCTAAAAATAGTGCAAAACGAGAGCCAAATCAACCACGAAAAAAGTTTAAACAGTGGAAGCAACAGCAGGCGGCACTGGGCGGTGCGGCACAGCGGCTTCTCGGGCCATCGAAACCTATTTTTTGAGTTGTTTTTAATCAGGATTTTTGACAAAAAAATAGTATATTTTGTAAGCTACGTTTCAAAAAAATAGGGATGAAAACGGAGTTCGGATGAGGGCAGAACGGCCTCGAGAAGTTGGCAGCAACTAGGGGCAGCGCGGCAGCAATAGCGGTAGTGGTTCGGCGGCCATCGAAAGCTATTTTTCTCGATGCTTGCGAACCGGGGATTTTACAAAAAATAATATATTTCGTTAGCTACGTTTTAGAAAAATGGTGACGAAAAAGGAGTTCGAAAAGAGGTTAAAAAAGCCTCGGAAAGAGGCTGGTGCAGTGCTGCCGGCGACGCCGATGGGTGGCCAGCGGTGGTGGCTATTTGAGGCGGCCCCGGGGCCTATCTTCTGATATGTTTTGATCGAGAAGTGTTGTATATCTATAATACTGCGAATGGATAAGTTCTTGTTGAATTCTGATAAGAATAAGAAGTTTTCTGCAATTATTGAAAGACTAAAAGCTTAACTGAATACAGGAACTTGAAACTCAATAGAGTTTTATCTCGATCATAAAACTGAGCAATATTTATCTTGTTTATTTATTTATATAAACGATGTGAATGATAAATATTAATTTTATATTTCTTATTTAATTTAATTAATTCGAGAAAATTTAATTTTAATTATTATTTTGTAAAGAAAAATAAAATTAAGTTTTTTTAATTAAAAGTTTTTTAATTAAATGGAGAAACTTTAGATATTTTATTTTTTAAAAAATAACACTTTTAAGATATTTTTTAATAAATCGGATATCTTGAAAAAACGTAAAAATTAATTCTGAATTGTTGGATTAATTAAATGAAAAATATTTAATTTTAATAAATTGTTATTTTTCGAAAAAATGTGTAATAAACCGTACTTGAATGTCTTTATTCAATATCTTAGTGGTAAAGTAAAGAAAAAACTGTGCATTCAATTTTTTTACACATTAAAACACTGAAAAGATAGTTTTAAAAAATATCAGAATATTTCGAATCATTTAGTTTCTTAAATTAATAAACTTATTTTAATTAAACAATTTTTATAACCCTCAAAAATATTTTAAACAGCTAAGTGGGAGAGAAATTTTATTCACAGATAAATTTCGCGGTTTCCATTATCAATTCGTAATTGATGTAATTAATTCTGCGTGTTGGCAGTAAGGCCTTCCTTTCCATCGGACAGAATTAATTGTAGTATCGTCGGTACGAACCTCCTTTAGGGATAATTCTGAATAATTGTTAGTGTGGATCACTTCTCCATCTGAATGGTTCATTGCGAAGTGATTGATTCGATATTAGGTGGTGGTTAACAATTAACTGTAAATAATAGTATACTCTCCATCTGAGTCACTGCTATTATTTACTGAAACGAAGTTATGTCAGCTATTTAATTTTACCTGGCACGATCTGTTGCCTAGATAGTAAAATTAATAGGAATTGATTTATCTGAACAAACGATGGATAGTAGACATCCTTCCATCGAGGCATACTATTCACAGGGTACCAGGCTGCTGGCAAATTTTTTTTAAAATGGTAAAGGGAATCAATTTAAAATAAAATTCAAAGTTTTTGTTCGTCATAATTAATGGTTTCTAATTATGTGATTCTCAAGATTAAAATGACTTTTAATTCACTCGCGGTTATACTCAAAGAAAACAAACTAACGGGGCCAAATTATGTAGACTGAAAAAGAAATATGGATATAGTTTTAACTGCCGAAGGTATTCTTAGGATACCAGGAAATGTGTTTGTTTTTTAAAAGGGTTCTTCCTCTAGGCTGAAAGACAAGAAGAAGAAAAAGGTACAGAAATAGGGTGGCATGATTTCCAAGATAGTTAGTGAGCCACGGACTAGTGTGAAAAAATCAAAAGGCAGATATTTTCACTTCAATCAGATATGGCATTAAAATAAATAATGTCTAATTCATTTCAGCAAGCTGAACAATCAGGATAATTTCTATTCACTGATTGTGGAAACATGTTTAGTGGTGTTATCTACCAGTACCTGGTGTGTAGATACGGGAGCCACTAATCATGTCTGCAATTCATTGTAGTGGTTCCAAGAAACCCAACAACTTGATGATGGAAAGATTTACCAGTATATGAGCAGTAATACAAAGGTGACAGCAGTTGAGTGGGAGATGTCACTCTCAGTTTTAGTAGAGATCGAATTTTAATATTGAGAAATTGTCTTTATGTACCTTCCATTAGAAGGAACTTGGTTTCAGTTTCTAGATTGGTTAAAGAAGGATATTTAGTTTATTTTAATAACTCTGTGGTTATTAAAAATAATAAACGGGTTATCTGTTCTGGTATATTGGTGGATGATCTTTATATTATTACTCCAATTTCTCCTACACTACAATTGACTGAATTAAATAACACGTCTAATTTACCAAATAAGAGAAATAATCTTTCTTTAATGAACCAAATATTTCTTTGGCACTTACGCTTAAGTCATATTAATCTAAAAAGAATAAATAGACTGGTAAAAAATAAACTTTTGAGTTTATTGAAAGTGGAGGTACTTTCAGTTTGAAAGTCCTACTTAGAGGGTAAGATGACCAAAATACCCTTTTTGGCCAAAGGCTATAGAGCAAAAGAATCGTTGGAACTGGTTTACTTTGATGTGTGTGATCTTATGAATATCTGGGCTAGAGGTAGTTTTGAGTACTTTGTCAGTTTCATTGACGACTACTCAAGGTATGATACATTTACCTGATACGCCGTAACTCTGAATACTTTGAGAAATTCAAAGAATTTAAGTCGGAGGCGAAAAAGCATTTGGGTAAAAGTATCAAGTCACTACGATCCGACCGTGGTGGCAAGTACCTCTTTGGAGAGTTTAGGAATTACTTGTCATCAGAAGGAATTATATCCCAATTGACTGCACCGGACACTCCACAATAGAATGGTGTAGCAGAAAAAATGAATAAGACTCTTATAAATATGATAAGGTCGATAATGAGTTATTCGAAATTACCCAATTCGTTTTGGAGACTTGCATTAGAGACAACAGCTTATATTCTGAACTTGTTACATTCTAAGTCAGTACCTTTAACTCCCATAGAATTGTGGATTGGGCGCAAATCTAGTCTGAGACATATTCGAATTTTGGATTGTCCAACACATATGCTGAAAGAAAATGCGAGTAAGTTGGAACCGAGGACAAAAATCTGTTTCTTTGTCGGGTATCCCAAGGGAACGGATAGTGGTTTATTCTATTTTAAATTAATTTTATATATTAATTTGAGAATATCGTAACTTAGCATATTTGTCCCCGTTGGAACGATACATGGACTTAACCATTATTCTACAAAATAGTAGTTAATTTTGGAATTTTAAATATTTATTTTAGTACGGTACGACAACGAACCAGTAACCTGATCAAATAAATTATATAGTGCTTGAATTTTTAATCTAAACACCTCAAAACTCATACAAATAATTCACAATAATTATTATCATGCTCTATCAAGTATTGAATTATCATCATCAAGCATTATCATGATCAAATTTCAATTTTTTCAAAGAATTAAACACTTTTTAATTTTCTACCGAAAGTCCTATAACAAGTTTTTAATTAATTATCAAAATAAAAAAAAGAACTAGATCTCTATACAATCGCTCTGTCGGTTAGCGAGAATAAGAATGCAAAATATATCTATGAGAATCATGCCTAAAAATAAGGCGCCCAAATTACACGCAGAAGAGAGCAATCTCCCCCATGATTACAGTACATAATATACCTATAAATAAGTATCTAGGTCCTCGATTAAGGTAAGCAATATATCTCTTTGCTGATATTTATTCTCTATCATTCATACATATATTGAATCTACTAATTTAAGCATTGGAGTGTTTTAGACCAGTAATCTACCAGTGCCGTGTGTTTCTTTACTAGTAATTACTCGTGCCTAAAAGCACTTTAAACTTAATTTAATTATAAAATTAATTTAAATAAGAAATAATCTTTTTAATTATTATGGTAGATATTTCAAACTAAAAGTAACGAAATAAGTGATTTGTATATATATTAAAAATATATATTTAATCAAAAATTTAAAAAATTGAATTTAAAATAAAAAAAAAAGAAAAATATCAAATTTAAAATTAAAAGTACAAAAAATTTTAAATTACAAATGAAGAGAGAGAGAGATAAAAAGAGAGAGGGGATAGTATCACATAGAACACCTATCAATATCAATATTCTTGTAATTTGTACTATAAATTTTCAAGCATCAGAAAACTAGGGGCATCCGATGGTGCTGAAGTTATCCCAAACACTACCAACAAACTTTTAATTTATTTGGCTTAAAGTTGCTTAGAATTAATATTCAACTTTAAATCAACTTACCAAATGAGGCCAATCTCAAAACGTTTAAATATCATTACTCTATAATTGAAATTAATAAATATTTATTATTTGACAATCAAATTTTTATTTTTCTAAAATTTATTATTCAAACAAAGCCTAATACTGCAACTAGAAGAAGTCTAAAGCACCACAACAGAACGAAGAATTTAACAGTGTAGGATAATCAATATGTACACGGAATACCAAGGAGCTGGGACCTTGTAATGAGGCTAATCATAACTAGGGTGCTGTAAGTGTAATTATTTTTTATTTAAATTCTTAAATTTTAATTGAAATATCGTTCAATATGTTGAATTAATTGAATAAGTAATCTCTTTAAAAAAATTAAATTAATCAAGAATTATTAGTCATATGATGCGAATATATTTGTTTGACAGTTTATTTTTAAAATATTGTAAGTTAATTAATTATTTTTTCAAAACAAACATACTTTAATTAAATAGATATTAATGTCCGATTGAACTAATTTTTTATAAAAATTACTTACTCTATGAATTAAATATAAACGATTCTAATTAAATTTTAAGATATCGAATAAAAAAAAATTTGCCTCATAGTATTCCTGATGTGACTTAGCTCACAAGGTCCACGACTCTGAATACCAACTTTTATCAATTTAAAAAATCGGTGGTCTACTCCGAATACCAACTTTTATCAATTTGAAAAATCAGTGGTCTAATTATTTATTTCGTTACATCATCAAGAGGCATTTATTACATTTGCTTTATTCTCGTTCGTTAAGAATTGTAATAGGCGGACTGGGGACGTAATAACGAAAATAGCTCAAATTTTAATATGCTGATCCGCTACTAATAAGAATTATAAATAATATTATAAATAAAAAATAATAGTTAAAAATATTTTCAATTGAGAATATAAAAACTAAGAAATTACAATGAAACTAAAAAATAAATATAATATTTTTATATTTTAGTATCCTTATATTTTTTTAAATGAATTTAATTTATATGTTTATATCTCTATATAAATATATTTATTTTATGTAATCGGCAACAAAACATAAAAATTTAGAATAGGAGAAACAAATATCATTCTTACTCACATATTGTTAGAGCAAAAAAAAATTTTAAATGACAAGACAATAACGTATATAAGCAAGACGAGAGAAATTGTCATCCCACTTTATCTTAAATATATTTCTTACGTAACAAATATATTGTTAGGTAATTAAAATTGAAAGTCCCACCCTACCTTCATGAATTTTAGAATTTTTATATTATTAAAAATAAGCATCTAACTATGCATTATTCAAATTTTAATTCAAAAGTAAATGAAAATTTAAATTCTAACATCCTCGATTCTTAATTACTTTTTCCAAATGTAAACTTCAATTAATTTAAAATCTAAAATTAAATATCATGATCAATGATGTACTTACCATCTTATCTTATTAAATTAACTTCTTAACAAACTATGTTGGGCATTTTTATCTTCATTCTACTACTTAACTTTTAGGGTTTTTTTTGTGACGTCTCGATTTTCATAGACATCATTTTGTTATAAAAGACTTAACTTCTTAATTACTTCCAATAAAATACTGCATATTTTTTTTTCAAAATACTTATACTGGTTTAAAATAGAAATGTCCAAAGAAAAACTTCTTATATTACAGATCGAAGGAGTTTGCTACAAAAATACAAAGAGACAAAATCACATAAACTCCTCAAAGGAAGAGGTCATTCAAAAGTTATAGTTGAAGGCCCATTGCTAGGTATGGCAAGGTTCCACTAGTCTTCGGCTACAATTGTTAGGGTTGGTATACTGAAAATCATATTTTTAGTATTTAATTTTATTTTTAATAAAATTAATTTTCTATTTTATGAGAATCTTTATGAGCAATGTATGTGTATCATTTTTAATGTTATGCGTGGATGTCCAATATTCTGTATAGTATTTAATCTGATGTGTAGAGTACGACTTCCATACAGAAATCAGATTTTAAGTTCTTGTAGAATATAAGTTTTATGTTCACAGTTTAGATGAAAATGGGTATACCATCGGTACGACTGTAACGTAGAGTTTTAGTATACCTGTCTTGGTTACGGAAAACAGATAATAGTATCGTCTATTGTTCTGACTCTCTGTACTAGTACATTTTGTGTGTATTGAACGAGACATTTTGGGTAATTAATTTTGTACTGATTATATAAATTAATTTACACCCCAAGGTTATTATGAATAGTGCTTATCCTCTTAATCCTGAAATAATTATTGATTTACATATATTTAATATTCGTTGTTTTGATTCATTAGAGGGTGCGATCTTATATAGGTCTATATTTTCGGTGAGTTGGATAGCGGTATTATTTATATGACAAATATTAATTATTGACGGAATTCATGTCCTGAATGATCGGGATTGATGATATCCCCTTAAGGATGCTTATAAATTTTGATCGAGCCAAATCCTATAGGTGGATTTGATTTTCCGGTGGTCAAATAAGTTAAGCAGAAGAGTTTAAAGAATATCAAAATGCTGATTAAATTAAATTGTTAGTAATTAAATTTAATTGGCGAGTATCGAAAATCTTAACGTGAGAAAAAATGGTAAGTATTTAATAACAGGAGCTCAATGCAAGATGGTATTGAGATTATGGGTCAGAGTGCAATTATAGTTCTTTAGTGGTGTGAACTGTAATTTAGTGTTTTATAGAAATTGCAGAAACCGCTGCGTCTTTCCATAATTGCAGAAATCGCTAGTAGGTATCTGTGTTTTATTGAAAGTTATACTCATAATTACTCTCTAAATCCCTACTATAGCCCCATATATACGCGGATAGGCTGAACCAGTTAAAAATTAATAGTTCATATATCATATATCATGATATTATTTTGTCTTTTAAGACTTAAATATAACGGGATTCTGCTGGTACAAGTTCTCGGAGGATCGTAACCCACACTACATTCAAGGATCGCGTAAGGGAATACAGTAGAAGATCTAACTGGAATTTCAACTCGGAATCAAGTAGTAGTTGAAGATTAGATCGACAAAAAGTATTCTTCTAAATTAACTTTGGTTGCACAAGTTTTATTTTAATTGTTTGACGTCAAAAGTTTTATCTAGATCCCGTTTTGGAGTTTGCCCGTCTTGTTAATTTTTTACCAAAAATCGTTTACAAAAACAATGATCTTGGCAGTATTGCCTCCAACAATTGGTATCAGAGCCGTTTTGTTTTTTGTTTACGGTTATTTGGACCGGGTAGATTTAGAACTGTTGCTAACTTTGTTTTGCAGGCCTTCTAATCCCGATTTTATAATCATCATTTATTTTCATATTTGATTGAATGTGTGGATGATGATTATTTTTTTAATCACGGGTGTTGACCGTGATAGATTAAAGTTTTTTTAGATCGAATGTGAGCATACGGAACATAGATTTCGATATAAAAAATTTTATTTTCTTTAAATTTTTTTTCTAGTTTATTAGAAAAAAAAAAAGAACAGGTATGGAAGAACGAAGGCGGTGGCAACCGACGGTGGTTAACGGCGGCAACCAGTTTTTTTTAATGCTTTACAATTTTTTTTCTCTCAAGAATTTTTTTTTTCTGAATAATAATAAAAAAAAAGGAAAAGAGAAAAAAGAGGTCGCCGGCGAAAGCGGCACCCAAAACGGTCGGCTAATGTTCGGCTCATGTAAAGTAAACACGGCACTATTTTCAAACAGTGGTTTTCCAAAAACAATGCAGCAGCCAGCAGCCTTTCTCCAAGCAGCGCCAATGTCTTCAAATCCGGCGCCAAACACCAGCGCAGCAGGGTTTTCCCAAAGCCTACAGCCGTAGCGCCTAAACAGTGGCGGCACTGTTTGCAAATCAGGAAGCGCTGTTTTCGAAAAAAAAAAACGCACAAAAGGAGCCGGATTCCAAGCATCAGTAGCAGCTTTTCCATCCAAAAAGCTGCGGCGTAATTCCACACAGCAGCAACGCATATTGGCGCAAACAGTGGTTGAAGTTTTTCTCAAACTTTTGGCAGTTTCCAAACAGGGCCTAAAGCAAGCAATTCCTAAGCGGTGCAAAAGCTAAAATCGCGCCAAACGTGTCACGCTCCAAACTTTGGATCACGTTAAACACGCACAAATAACCAAATATACACCCAATCCGAGAATACACTCTCAAAGTAAAACATATATGCATTGTATATATCTACCAAATGGCTTACAATACACGATTCCAACATCAGAAAAACATGTTACAATATACATGTAACAGAAAGACAAAAAGGAAGACTATAGCTCTTCCACCTCTCCGGCACCTCCAGATCAACTTACGTGACCGGTACCTGAAGAAAATCAAATCCCATACTGTGAGCCAAATCTCAGCAAATACTAGACAACACATGCAATATAAGCTAAACATGCTAGGAAAATGAGGTGCAGTTTTAGACTCTCTTTCAAGCCTTTAAAACAATTTTCACAAACAAACAGGAAAGTGAGGATACAAACCATCTTTTGACTCATTCACAGGAGCCATGAAAACAGTTGAAAAAGGGTTTTTAGATCGCGATTCACACGACACTTAAAATAGTTTGAAAATTGGTCTATCCGTCCCGCAATGCAGTTCATGCAATCTATGTAACTTCTCGGACTTCCACCGAAGGACCACAGCTCTCATCTATGCAATGCACATAACCCGTGCAACACACATAACGCATGCAACCCGTGCAACACCACACATGCATCTTCTCAGACTTTCACCGAAGGACCACAGCTCTCATCTATGCAACGCACATAACCCATGCAACACACACAAACCACAGCTCTCATCTATGCAACGCACATAACCCATGCAACACACACAACACATGCAACCCATGCAACACCATACATGCATCTTCTCGGACTTTCACCGAAGGACCACAGCCCCCAACTATGCAACGCACACAACCCGTGCAACACACGCAACGCACGCAACCCGTGCAACACACACATATTCACGGACTTTCACCGTAGGACCGCAGCCCCCATCAATGTACTTTTACGGACTTTAACCGAAGCACCACAGCCCTACCGAACACACCTTTATGGACTTTAACCGAAGGACCGTAACCCCAATCTTCTCGGACTTTCACCGAAGGACCGTAGCCATAACATAATCTTCTCGGACCAAAATCGAAGGATCGTAGCCCTAACGTAATCTTCTCGGACTGAAATCGAAGGACCATAGCCCTAACGTAATCTTCTCGGACTGAACCGAAGGACCGTAGTCCCACCGAAAACTTTGTCAGCCAGAGCTAACAATCATAGAACCACATGTTCACCTATCCCATTCCATAAAATCAAGATTTAAATGCATAAAATCACGTACTATCACTACGTTACACAAACCACGTCACATGTTACACACGCGACTCACACAACATCTACAACTCATGCAACATGTATCACATGCATCCGTTCCTTCTATTACACATAACCATGCCTACAAAACTTCTGAGTTTCAAAGTATGTAATTACGATACACGTAACTATACCAAAATCATGTAATCCACTTACATAATCTATGCATAATAAACCACAGTTATAAATGCATAAAGCAAACTATAAGCGCACATAGCCATATAACCTCAAACCGTGACATCACCCGTCACAAAACCCGACATCCACTCACAGGAACAACCGACAACCCACATAACCAAGCCTAACTGAAAGGCTACACCATACCCCTCAAACCATGAGGTCACAAAACCCCACCTTTTCTCCAAAGGTGCCATAAGCCCAAGCATGCTCCATACCCAACTACAACGCACACAACTGTGCCCCAACAACCCACATCTATCCATGCACGTCACCCCCGATGATGGCATCTAAACAAACACCAGATGCCACAACACGACCCCCGAAACCACAACACGACTAACTGAATCCTAAAAAGAATTCAGCAGTATTTTAGTTGACTAATCCCATAATCAGTCAACTGAATACCATTACAAACTAATTGAAAACCAAGGAACCAACCACCAACACATCACAACCCAGACTAACACATTCCCAACACGGCCAACACGAAACCACACACACGCAACGCAAACCCACGATGCCCACATACGTCCAACAAAAGCCCACGATGCCCACACGCGCCCAACACGAGTCCACGATGCCCACACACGCCCAACACAAACCCACGACGCCCACACGCATCCTACACAACCCACGACTCCCACACGCACCCAACATCAGCCCACGATGCCCACACGCGCCCAACACAAACCCACGACACGCACACGCATCCTACATAACCCATGACGCCCACACGCACCCAACACGAGCCCACGATGCCCACACGCGCCCAACACAAACCCACGATGCCCAAAGAAACTTGAATAAAAGGGCAAACAAGGATGAAAAATAACTTTTTCCCAAACATTAGGCCAAAAACGATTGAAAAATGGTTTAGAAATTCTGACATACTCTCACTATTTTGATCATAACTTTTTTTACAAAACTAATTTTCTTGTGAGAGAGGTGTCATTGGAAAGAAGACTTCCGGGGCTTCAATTTGAACAGAACAATGACCCAATTCCAAGTCCGGATGAAGGAGATATGACCAAAAGATAAAGCCCAAAAAATGGCCCTGCGGCCACGGAGCTCGCTAGGTGCTTGATAAGCTCTTGAGGGCCTCTCCAACAGAGGGCAGCGCTCGCAAAGCGCCCGCTCGGCGCTTGAGCGCCTTGCTATTTGAGAACAACCAAGATTTCCTGTTCTTGAGTGTTCTAAGCTCAAAACCTCTTAAACACTCACAAACTACTATCTCAACCACAAATCTAAGCCTCCAAACACCTTCTCGACACCCTCGGACATGCCCACACCCGAAGCTACCACAAAACCTCAAAAGAAAAAACTCAAAACCCGATTCCATCCACCGAAATTGCCAAAAAAATGAATTTTTAGCCAAAAAATCCAACTTGATACAAATTCAAATCTACAGCAATCTAACCGTTAAAAATACACACGATTACACGTAGCACCCTTATACGACATGAGAGTCTAGGACCCTACCTCGGTGAGTTAAAAACTCGATACCTTGATCCACGTGCAAAATTAAACTTCGCCGAAATAAAATTCTGTCCGGATGAACGCGTAGCCCACCGTGCTAATAGCACGGATCCGTTGTTGAATCGTCGAAAATTGTGCCTCGGGCCTCCGAAAAGTTAGAGAGAAGGCAGAGAGAAAAAAGAAAACTTAGTTGAGAAGTTTTGAAAATATCTTTTGAAAATATTTAATCCGAGATATTTATAGGCCACAAAAATATTTTTTTTTTAAAACTCGCATCACAGCGCTTAACGGCCCCGAAAACCAACCACGCATGCATCTCTAAACCCAAAGATGCATAAAAACGCATATGAACATGTAGAAACAAAAATGGTAAACGTGCGTCGAAAAACGCCGAAAAAGAAAACGGGTCAGGGTCTCACAAAACATGGCACAATTTTTGGCAGTCCCGATCCCAAACTATTTCGGACTATTGATTTGAATTAATTTGTTCAAATCAAGCAGTTTAATCCCAAGCAAGCTGCCGGTTTCCAAAACTAAAAGCATTTGGAATTATACAGCAACCGGGAAAGCTTGAATTCTGCAGCAACGAAAAGATTGGAAGCTTATCTTCAATAAGATACTGAAACTCTTTAGAGTTTCAGATGGTTCATAAAATCAGAATTTTTATTTATCTTGCATTTAATTTTTTTTATATTAACTGCATGAATGATAGTTATTGGTTTTATTTATCCTGTTAATTTAATTAATTCAAAAATTCAGTTTTAATTAAAATGTTTTGTAATTAAAAATAAAATTAAGTTTTTTAATTAATTAATTTTAATTAAATGAAAAAACTTTAGATATTTTATTTTTT
>JAULJZ010211130.1:0-18655 GCA_032270985.1 Heliamphora pulchella | reverse complement strand
CTAACACATCGAGCTCGAACATCGAATTTCCAAAACCTGGATTTGATCCGTTCGACCTTGCCAAGACCAGCTACTATAACGATGTACTACAATCGTACCAATAGAATATTTGGGTCCATTGAGATTGTGAGCCTACCTGTATAATATGTTAAAACCTATGACCCGATCTTTCATGCAGCACGCACCGAGTCAAATACTGGATAGAATATACAGACTATGCGTTCATACATCACAAATATAAATATGAAACCATAAATGCAAAACCGTCTCAAATGTTTCTCATTAATATGCTAGGGATCCAGAATAAAAAAACATAAAAAGCATGACTTTTCAGTATACATTCCCAACAGTGTTGGCCGGTTTTGAGCTGGAGTTTTCTGGGGCTGATCTGTCGTTGCTTCTTTTAGCTCACTAGGAGCCCATCAGCCCCTGGTACTTTACTCATAGACCTCTGATGGTTCCCTTTCGGTTGTTCTTTGAACCTATGGTTTGATCCTTAGGGGCTCTTTTGTCAGCGCCTTTATTTTGGCTATGAAGGTTTCGTTTTCTTCGCTTGCTCAGGCTACGTCAGTTTACCTAGTTGGTTAGAGGACAAGCCCCTCCGACCTCCTGAGCTTGGAGGAGTGGTTATTCTCTCAGCTTTATAGAGGTTCTTTGGCAAATCTTCTTAGGAGAGTTGGTCATTGCTTAACTAAGTTTTGTCCTCTTAAGTAAGTAAGTTTTTTCTCCTATTCATGCGGGTTATGCGTGGAATATGCTTTGTTAGATAGCTTCCCTCGCTGTCAAGCGGGGGAAAGGTGTGTCTTGCTGGTGATGTTGTTAGGTTTGTTTATCTTTTGTGTCCTTTTGGTCGGAGGTTTCCTCCTAAACGTGAGTTGATGTAATTACCTGGGGTATGCTCCTTGGAACCATGTACATTTTTCTTTTCTTTTATGTTACAATTAATTATCCAAAAAAAAATAAGACAAAACGTGATTTGGGGTTGATGATATGGAATCTAAAATAGAATGATGTAACAATTGTGAATGAAGAGAAAGCTGATATAATTGTGAAAATTGGATTGAGGAGGTGGAATCCCGTTGTTAATGAATATTGATAGGGCCAATCAAATATTGAACTGAGGAAAGTTGATATGATTAAGTTGGCCTTGCGTAACTCCGCGGTAAAAGATCAAAAACTTGCGCAAGATGGGAACTACATGCCCACGGGTTAGCCCCCGAAATGTGGTGGTTGTGTCATGATGAGTTATAGAGCAACCCATTCCACAATAGCTTCGCGTAGCCTATTGAGGATAAATGGGGTGATGTTTCTATAAGCTGCATCCGACATTGGTTCAGTATTGAATTAATGGAATAAAACAAAAAAAGTGGTAACTTTGTGTTCTGTAACAAATCAAAGAAAATAGGAATGTGGATAAAGAACCTATGAAATAATTAAAGGAACGTGCAATGATAATAAAATAAGAACTAATTTTGACTGAAGATGAATAAATGTGAGTTAATAATTTCATTGGTTAAATGAAGAGGGCAAGGAAAAAATATGATTTACGAGGATACTTGGTGATGTGAAATCAAATGTAGTGAATAAAATGAATGAATTTAGATAATGAAGGAAACATGAAAGTGTAATGGATGTGAATGAAATATATGAAATGGATGACACTTAAGGACTCTGGTATTGAAAAATATATTTAAGACAAATCGGATGTGAACTAGTAAGAATGGAACATGTGATACACTTAAAACTTTGAATTTTAAGTGGAGATTAAAGAAGTATATCTTATTACGTTAAGATGGAAAATTAATGAGGATTAATTATAATTTTAACTCAAATGTGAGTGGGTGAAAACTATTATAAATGTACATGAGAACTTGTTTATTTGCATACTAGCATCCACACAATCACACCTCACATATCATGCACAATATCATTCTTAATCTTGGTCCCACGAGCTTCAGTTCACGTATGTTGAATAAATATTTTTCTGGTTCTAATAATAAGGGAAGGCGCATAGGCAATCTAAGGTTTTGAAGAATGAAGAACATAAACACTTTTTTTATGGAAGCATGTAGTTATCTTTTGAGAAGTGTAAAGAATTTAAAGATGTAACTTATGTATGCATGTTTAGGCTAGATGCATCTGCTCTGAAGTTCCACACTGTATAACTTTAAGAATCTAAAAATTTTTCTTTGGTTGTATGTAATTCGTATAACCTGTATGGATGATACCTATGATAATTTAGAGAATGTTATTTCTTAGATGATATATAGTTGTGATTGTGAGTTGAGATCCAGGCTGTGCCTGAGTATAAATTGTTATTTGGGTATGATAGGTTGATTAATGATTGGGGAAAGTCTGAAAAACAGAAGAAACTTTGGTAAAAATTTTTAAAAATATACTTAGAATATTTTAGAGTTTAGAATAAAGGATGACCTATAACAAACTAAATTCAAGAGATTATCATTAAAGAAGTCTTGGTTATAGAAGGAATGAGTTAACACGTGGAGTTCACGTGCCTCAGGTCGAAAGCGTGACACTAAGTGCATTGATAGTTGGAAGCAAATGGAACAAGAATTCTTAGCTTGCTTCTACAACACCCGTCGAACTATGAGCATGGTTGAATTAACAAACACTAAGAAGAAAAAGGATGAGCCTATGGTTGATTGCATTAATCGTTGACGCGCTTTGAGCTTGGATTGTAAAGATAACCTCTCCGATATTTTTGTAATTGAGATGTGTATGCAAGGCATGCATTGGAGAATCCTCTACATCCTTTAAGGAATTCAACATGCTCATTCGAGAAATCAGCTACATGGGCCCATGGCATAGAAATCAATATAGTCAATCACAGTGAAAAGAACCATCTTATCCTTGAGCACCAAAAGATAAATAAAAAAGTGATACTTTATATAAAAAATCCATCGACAAGTCGATAGTAATTAGTAATCACTATAGCCCCGGCTACAATATCCAAGAAAGATAAGAAAAAATTCACAAATGACAAAGAGGAGAAAAAATATCCAAACTCTTAAGGAAAAGAAGTATCCATTCTTTGATGCTGATGTACCAAGCATGCTAAAGACTCGCTTAAAAAGAAGGTCATTCAACTTTCTTTATGTAAATAGTTAGAGAAGATGGATTGAGTTAGTGATCCTAATTATTGTCATTACTATCAAATTATCAGTCACTCCACTGGAAAGTACTTATTCTAAAAAGGGTGTTAGTAAACCTTGCGAAAAAGAGAAAGATCATACTGGAATTCGATGAGGTTGTAAAGTCCAACCATATAACTGCACTTGCTGAAGTTACTAATCATGCAAACTCGACTCCAACACTAGAGGCAAGAAGCAAAATCATCCAATTTGGTTCGCTTGAATCCAAAATAATTCAAATTTGTAGCAAAAAAATACTCCAAATACCAATAACAACAGGAAAACTATGCTCACCAACAAATTCAAAAGCACCAACAAAGGGGCTTCATGTGAGCCACCAAATCTGGATAACATTTGCAAAACAAATGATTAAGAATCATGTACATTCCCAATTGGTGGTTAGTGTTTGGTCAAGGGAACGTACTTTCCAGCAAAAATTAGCGGACAGTTTTTTGTTGAAAAACAATAGGTTGACAGTTGAAAATGAACATCTTTTTGAAAAAAGCAAACTGAAATTGCCATGATGTTAGAACCTTCAAAGATCCATTTTCCAATTCCTCAAGGCTTAAAACTGGGATGTGGTTGGCAGATTTTAAAGCCATAGGTGCCATTGATTTAAAGCAGAACCACATTGACTAGTTCATAATTTCTTTTCATAATATTAGAGAGAAACAAATTTAGTTGGGCATCAAAGGATTTGGTTTTTGAATATAATTTTACAATCGAAGTTGATTCGATATCTTTAACCATGTGATCAAATAACAGTTTTTTAATTGTTTATTCTCAAAATTATAATTACAAGGTAGATGAATGTTATTCGATCACATAGTTATATACATCAAATCAACTTCACTTTTGAAGGTACAATAAACTCGGTGAGGTCTACATAATGAACATATTCAATTATAAAAGTATATTTAAAAATCAAATCCTCTGAGCCACACGGTAACGTGCTGTGCAATCATGCACTCCCCGGTTCCCAAATGTAGATGGTGTAAACCATCAAACCACATCGAATGTCAATAACCAAAAATATGCAAGCAAAGACTGAAGATTTTCAAAACAAAATATTGGGCCGTTGAAACCCATGAAGGTAGATACTAGGAGACGAAAAAACATTGAGAGTTTGATTTCAAAAAGGACCGGAAGAAGAAAGGATTGGGAGACCAAAAAAGCATTTATTTTGTTCCTACTAAAAACATTCAGAGTTTGATTTCAAAAAGGACCGAAAGAAGATACGATTGGAACACCCAAAAAGCATTTAATTTGCTTTCTGTGTTTTTCTGGGGTTCAGATGAGAACTCTTAAAAATTATGAAACTCAATCCCCAAGCATAACAAATAAATGTGCAATAAAAGGATAATAAGCAAAGACATTAACAAAAACAAAAGGCACCAACACACAGAAAAGTAATCTCAAATTAGAAACAATGAGCATTTACATGGCTTCAGCATCAAAAGTAATAACCAAAAAATAAAAAGAAGAAGCCAGTGTCGATATGCTTCAGAACATTTCTAACTAGGCTTCTCTGATTTTCGCAACAATACCAGCCTTGGCTAGTTCTAACAGGGGTTTTAAGCAAGGTACAATGGGCTTGCAACTGAATGGGGCATATTTAGGCAGTTGCAAATTGGCTGCCTGGTCGAGTACTGTAAGGGAATGTTCATCCTTCTCTCCATTCTTCAGAGAGAGACAGAGTGAGATAGAGAGAGAATCATTTCAAGCAATGGGAATTTTTGGTTCGCCTAAATTCACGAAGGCCTGTGCACGAGCAATGCGTCCCATTGCCGAATTCCAAGACACAAGGTGGTTCAGGAAGACATTTACATATGTCTCTTTGTCGTTCTGAGTGGAAAAAGTCAAAAGATATCAAAGAAGATTCCATGTGAGAAGGAAGTAGCAGTAGGAAGAATAGCATACCTTATAATCCAAATAGTAAGCATGCTGCGACGTAGCAAATGAAGCATCATTAGAAACTTATATTTTACATAAAACATCACGCTTTGAGAGAGAGAGAGAGAGAGAGAGAGAGAGAGAGAGAGAGAGCATTAACTATTACCTCCCACATATCCAAACTGATAATGGGCTGCATAAGATTTCACAATGCAATTGTCAAAATGAAGAATAGATCATTGATGCAAATCATTGAAATAAAAGTAAACCCAATATGGCTGTATTGAAATTGGCTTACAAAGTCATCCCACACGAGGGGACTGACAACATTTGATGTTCTCACCACTTCAAGTCGTTTATCATCTCTCTTCACTAGAATAATGGAAAACAGTGAAAACACAATTTATAAAGGTCATCAGAGCAGAAACATAAATAATAAATTAGTCCAATTGAAATCTCAAAGTAAAACTAATTATAAATCCAAAAAATATACATTTCTCTTAATTTAAGAAGAGAAAGTTGATTCAGTAACCAGAAGCACTGCCTAGTACAGCTCATACTAGTGTAAAACATTGCTTGAAGCAGGACTTACATACAAGCCAAACCCAGCCAGAGCCAAATAATGAGAGGGCTGCTTCTGTGAATTTTTCTTTGAAACTAGTGAAGGAACCAAAATCCTTTTCAATTTGCAGAAGAAGACCCAATATCGGCAAGTTACCACCTCCTGGTTGCATAGATTCCCAAAAGAAGTCATGATTCCAAACCTGGAAAAGGAAGTGAATGATCTCATTTGACTAGCAAGTAGTCAATTAGGTTCAGACTCAAAAGAGTCCTCCTATGGATGAGGTGGAAAACGAGCTTCGATTAATACACCCACTAAAAAATAGAAAACAAAAAATAACAAAAATAAAAAACAAAAGAATGCGATTTTTTTCTTGGAATATAAACTTCATTAATAAAGAAATCCAAATACGTACTAACTAGAAGAAGATCTTCTCCAATTCCATATCTGCACCATTAACATTCCCTAAATCAAATCTCTTAGTACTTCACCGCAACCCACTATCAACAACTTTGGAAAGTCTATATGTTGTTCCATTATCCTACAGACTTGTCGAATGTTAGTTGATAGATATCACTTGAGGTTGGATAGGGAGGATGGGACAAGGTTAAGGAAGTTCTTGGTAAGGTTTTGGCCACTTCACTTCAAATTACATATGGAGAAAAGATCATTTAAACTTGAAGGTAAAACGGTATAACTGGTTACCTACTTCCACACAATTGGTTCATCTCCATTCAACAAGTCAGCCCAAAGGAAAACAATAATGAAAACTATTGCACATAACCATAAAATAAAATTGATACAAACTGAACAGAAAGAGCAAACACAGTTTAGAAATGAAAGGAGGACATATAAAGAAGAAAGAACTGCAATGTTGTATCATGAAAAATTAAAAATGACAGACCCTCAAGCAGCAAAAAATTATTGTTTTAGAAGTATTTTCTTTCACCAACTCTTGACATTAAGGAAAGCTAAAATCAAAAGTATTGAGTACCTCCAGTAGTGACTATGTAGTCATCTAGCTCAGTAAGATATGTCCTCAATGTGGAAACGAAGAAGGGGATCATCCCTTTGATGAACACACCTAATGAACTTTATCGGGAAATACTTGGAAGATGATGATAATGAAGCTACCAACAAACCAAAAAACAAGAGCTACCAAATATCCTATTTAGATTGTATCTAATATTAAAGTTGTGGCCTAGAAAATGTTGTGTGTGTGTGTAAATATACATATATATAGGTTGTAATAATGAAGGAAGAAGAAAAGACTCTTCTTTTGTTGGAAAGTGTGTGATCCTACATAGGAGTTTAGAAAACTTTCCTTTAGTTTAGAAATAGAAGCCTTTTAGAAAAATTGTATTTAATAAATACGAAAAGGGAGGTAATTGTGTGCGCTACAGTGCGTAGCACTAGAACGCACACACACACTCGCGTGGCACGAGCAAAGGGCACAATGTGATGCATTGTTAGCGCTTTAGTAGCGTACTTGACACTTAGATACGTGGCACATGCGATTGCAATCAAATGGCAGTATATTTTTCCTTGATATTAGTGAGAATTATTGGATTATTACTTATTTTTTTACTGTTAAAATCAGTTTATTTTTTAATAAGCTTCTACTAACAGTCATAATTGTTCGTTAGAACAGTAATTAATTGTCATTAATGAAGGGGTGTAACCATTCAATTGCGTCCATATGTTTCTTTATAAATAAAGGCTTCTATTGTCAATTTTCTACACACTTAGTTTATCTTCAAATTCGTGTTATCTATCAAGCATTCTTTGATAAGTTTTTGTATTTCTCCAGAGTTGCTATCTGTAAATCCTGAGGCATTGTTGTATTCTGGGAGGCGACTTGTTAGAAAGGCAAAAGCAAATTCACTTAGAATGAGGGGCAAAATCATCTTAAAGAAAACGATTTATCGTGCGTCAAAGCCTTAAGTTTATTCTGTTTCTCTTTCAATTATACTATTTTCTCAATAATTTTAAGACGATTTTACAATGGAAAGAGATTCTTCTTTGCAAGTCATGAATCAAGATTTCGTCAAGTTGGACAGGTTCGATGGAACTAACTTCACTTCCTGGAAAGATAAGATGAAGTCCCAATTTACTGCACTAAAGATTTTTTATGCTCTAGATCCGAATCTTAAGACGCTTCTCAAACCAACTCCTACAGATATAGAGGCAATAAACACAAAAAGAAAGAAACGGAAGGCGGACAAACTAATTTGTAAAGGGCATATCTTAAAAAATCTGTCAGATCAATTGTATGATCTTTCCACAGCGATAAAGTTGCCGAAAGAAATTTGGAATGCACTGGAAGCAAAGTACATAACAGAAAAGTTAGGTCCGATAAATTTATGATTCTGAACTACTTTGAATTTCGTATGGTGGATGAGATTTCTGTTATTAACCAAGTTCATGAATTACAAATCTTGTATAATAATCTTTTCCATCTCAACATTAAAATTCCTGAATCGTTCCAAGTGGGTGCTATTATTGCAAACTTCCACCCAGTTGGAATGATTACAGGAAGAAGCTTTTTCATATGACAGAATATCTCGTTTTAGAGAAATTTGGGAAAAATTTACAAATTAAGAAAGTCGAATTCAAGATGGTCAACCAACTCAACATAGTGTGGCATCCGCCAATCGAAACTTTTGCAGCTTGATTGAAGTACCTCTAGATCGTTTAATGAAGCCGTGGGTTAATTATTTAGCCAAAATCAACAGATCCATATCGTTCCTAGGGTTAACTGAACACGTTGTGGCTATTGCTCACCGTCTTGTTTTTCTTTTATTTTTAAGTGGGATTGCATTTACCGATTTCACTTCCTCTTTCGACAATCATCACAGATCCACTCACCATCTACGGACTCAACACGACATCATCTAGCTTCAAACAACGCAGATCTCCAACCACCGACAGAGTCTTGCGGCTCAAATAACGTTCCTTTGACTTGTTTGATCCGTAGAAAGGTATCGCATGTGGTTCATGTGCAATGTCCATGAATATTTTTGTGAACTTTTGAACCAAGATCAATAGATCCAGATTTTCAGCAGCTACTACCAGCCATTTTTCTGAAATTGCTGTTTATTCTAGGGTGTAATGAACATTTTGTGGGTATTCTATGATAGATCCATATATTGTTTGAACAAATGGGTATCTTGTGGCGTTTTTTCTTGGGTTTAATTAACATTTTGTCGGTATTTTCTAGATTTAATGAATATTAGGCAGGTTTAATTAACATTTGTTTGGATTTAAAAATACACTGCAACTAAAAAGCCCTATCTATTTTATAGTAGCAATGACTTGTGAGATTCATGTATTGAAAACTAACGATCAAGTTCACGAGAAAAATGAGAAGCACACTAAGTAGAAATCATTCTTAAGTAAATTTTTGTTACACAAATTAATGATTCAAACACAGCCGAGAGTAGCAATCATTATGTTCAGTGAGGCATGGCTACCTCCTTCCAACAATTCTATTCATCCAAACCTATAAAAAACAACATTTGTTGAATACACTACATTTTAAAAGAAAAGAAAAAAAAAAACAATGAAGTGGGAGAACACCCTTCTTTTCATTTCATTTATTTTCCCTTAAATTCATGTCCAAAGGGGGTTGGTTGGTGGCCTGGCTTCTTCATGAAGTTAAGCCATTTCTTATTTTGACAAATAAAGGAGTTGTCTTATCATTAATTTAAGTTACTATTTTTCAAACGTTGTTATATTAACTGTTGGAGCCTCATTTCAAAATGTTACAGTAAGTAATTAAAGAGAATATTGCAAGTGAGATAGAACACCAAACGTAATGGAACTATTGAGTTCGTTTGATAAATAAAGAAGTTCTAAGCAAAAGAATATCATTGTATCCAAGTGTAGTATGCTTAAAATGGTTTATTTGTTCACATTAGATGTCTAGTCAACTTGATGACACTGATGATGCAAAGCATTGTCCTCCAAAGACGGAGGAAGTATTCATTTGTTTGTTGGTCGAAGAAGTCCAAAAGGATAAACTCGGATGTGGAATTATTAGATCGACAACCTAGCTGTTCATCGATGATCAAATGCACAAGCAAGTTGGTCAACAAATTGAAACAAAAATACCAACGTCTAAAAATGAAACATAGGGAGTTCTCCAAATTGCTTAAACACACTAGTTTTGGTTAGAACCCAGATACAAACACTATTACTGCAAAGGAGGACACATGGCAAAAATAGGTCAAAGTATGCTTTCATCTTACTCAAACTTTATCATTTCAAATCTATGTTTATTTTTTAGTTAGACATTTGGTATTTACGAACTTATATTAATTCATGTAGGCCAACCTCAAAGCAAAACAATTCAGGAAGGGTGTGAACACTACAACTTGCTTGGCATAATATTCAACAAACCCACTACGACAGGCAAATTATCTAGACCTTCTACACAACGACTCCTAACATTCGATGAAGAGAGAGATTTGGAGGACCAATTCCTAGGTCGTCGCTGATCTAGTGCAGGAGTTGGGTTGCCCGAGAGTAATCGACCAAAGAAGGGGAGTAAGTCCGAAAAAATGGACACAGCAATTGATGCTTGGACGACGGAATCTCTTGCACGCGCCAAGAAGTACAAACATCAACCGAAACTAGTGTAACACAAAGTGCACTAAGTGATCCCTACTCAAGTGTGCAGTGTGTCAACGTTCTTGAGGCCATGGAAGGTGTGGAGACACAGCAATTCCTGTTGGCGTTAGAGAAATTCAAGGACCCCAAGTGGCAGAGGATGTTTATTGCAATGTCCAAACGAAGGAAGTGAGTGGTGGTTGTCTCTATAGCGACAGTGCATCGATTAAGTTTCAAGTTGTTTTGCTTATGAAACATGTTTAGTTTTATTCAAATGTTGTAAACATATATTTTTATGTCACCCTTATGTAAGGCCATGGTTTTAGGTGTGTCGGATGTACAAACACATTGTTGAGCTTTTAATAGGATTATTATAATATTCATTGGGGTATAACAGTGTGGTTTTGGTTTGAGCAGGTTTTGTTAGCTCTTTGATTTTTGCCTCTGTGGTTTAAAATAATTTTCTGCCTCAGTGGTTTTTTCTGGCTTAGTGGTTTTTTGGATCAGTGGATTAAAAAGGTTGTATCTCAGTTGTCTTTAGCCTCAGTAGTTTGAACAGGTGTCCTTGCCCCATTTTTAGTTAATCTCTAACTTTAAATACTGCATTTTTGGCCCCTGTTTTCGCCTTGGCCGCAGCAGTGGGCCTCTGTTTTTGCCTAATGCTTTTTAGGCCCCAGTTTTAATCTCAATTGCGGCAATGGGGCTTGGTTTTTTCCCAACTTGCAGCTTTTTGGCTGCTGTTTTTTCCTAACTTGCAGTAATTTTTGGCCCTTGCACTTTGCCTAGCTTACAGTATTTTTCGGCCTCTGGATTTTGTTTGCTTTTGCATTATTTTCTGCAAGTTGCAACTTGTATTTGCTGCAACTTGGTGATATGTATTTGCTGCAACAGGTGATACATCTGTTTTTTGAAACAACACTTGTTTCTAACAATTCTGGAGCTGGTATGTGTCTGTTCTTGCTGCAAGTTGGAAATGGTATTTGCTGTAATTTTTCTATTATTTGAGGCTAACGTTCCTTTACGTAGTCTGTATTTTGTTGAGTACTTCGTTATGCAATTGGCCTATCATTTGTAAACCTGGCTATGTATTTTTTAATTCTTATTACTTCCTTCAATTGTATTCATATGCATTTGATGTGGCCTCTTTAACTTTATGCAAACCTATTTTATAGAAAAAATAACGCGTAGCTCAATTGATTCAAGCGATATGGATGATGAATTGGACAACTTATGAATAATCCAATCCAAAAAAGGCCACAACAAAATTGGAGTTTCACCGATTATCTTTACACTAAATTCTTAGTGGCTGAACATGATGAGACGATCTTCGATCTTCTTCGCATGCATGCCCCAACTTTTGTCAATTTGGCAAATGAGCTGCGAGTTAGAGGGTTCATTGATATTGAAAATAACCGTTTGAAGAAACCTTGGCAATATTTCTTTTCATAGTGTCATAGTGGAAGACATCGATTAGCTACCGAACGATTCCAACATTCCACCGAGACCATTAATCATCACTTCAAGATGGCAATGCAAGTTCTATGTCGTCTTGGAAATGTCATCATTCGGCCATCAAATCAAAATGGAAATTCTCAAATTGTCAACAATACCAAATTTTATCCATGGTTCAAGATAATAGATTACAAATTGTAAGCTATAAACAAAATTATAAGTTCTAATGTAATGTTAACTTGTTAGGATTGTGTTGGAGCCATAGATGGTACCCACAGTACCCACATTGCAGCTTCGGCACTTGCTCCAAAGCAACTGCATATCTAGGTAGGAAGGGCACTATTACACAAAACATGATGGTTGCTTGAGATTTTGACATGAAATTCACTTTTGCCTACACGGGATGAGAGGGAAGCGCGAATGACTCATGAGTCTTCTTGGAAGCTATCACAAGGGGTGATATGAGATTTCCACAACCCCCTTAAAATACAACATATTGAAAATAACCACATTTGTGTTACTTGTAATGCAATGTTGTTTCTGTAAGTCAGTTGTTGAAATTCTCACAACATTAATAATTGTTTAATTATATGACTATAGATAAATATCATGTCATGGATACTGGTTACACCAACATACTTGGGTTTTTAATCCCCTTTCGTTGCGAACAATATCACCTAAAAAGTTTTTGCGGTAGAGGTCATGGTCATGGTCTAAAAGATCCACATGAACTTTTCAACTATAGGCATTCTTCACTTTGAAATATGATTGAACAACGCTTTGGAGTACTAAAGGTTCGTTTCCCAATCCTAAATAATATGACCAACTTCAAGCCTATACGCCAAAGGTCAATTGTCACAGCATGTTGTACTATACACATTTTGAAATGAGGCTCCAACGGTTAATATAACAACGTTTGAGAATCAGTAAGTTAAATCAATGATAAGACAACTCCTTTATTTATCAAACAAGAAATGGCTTAACTTCATGAAGAAGCCAGGCCACTAATCAACCCCCTTTGGACGTGAATTTATGGGAAAATAAATGAAATGAAAAGGAGGGTGTTCTCCAACTTCATTGTATTTTTCTTTTTAAATGCAATTTATTCAACAAATGTTGTCTTTTACCGATGTGGATGAATAGGATTGTTGGAAGGAGGTAGCCATGTCTCACTGAACATAATGATGGCTACTCTCGGTTGTGTTTGAATCATTAATTTGTGTTAAAATAAAGGGAATTATAGAGAAGAGTATTTCTCACCAAAGGAGATTTACACCCATATTTATTAAGAAAAAGAGGATTACAATAACTACTGTGGGTATACCCACATAATACCACGTACTATAATATATATAAATATATTAACTCTTACTACTTAACACCCCCCCCCCCCTCAAGTTGGAGCATATATATCAATCATATCCAACTTATTACAGATGTAATTAACTCGAAATCCCGGCAATACCTTAGTGAACAAGTCAGCAAGTTGTTCACCAGATCGAATCGAACCAAACCCAATGGTGCCATTCTTGTACTCATGACGGATAAAGTGACAGTCAATCTCGATGTGTTTGATTCGCTCATGAAACACCAGATTCGTGGCAATATAAACTGCAGACTTATTATCGCACCACAATTTAGTAGGACCCATAGGCGGTTCACCTAACTCGGTGAGAAGTTGTCGAACTCACACAATTTCACATGTAGCTAATGCCATAGACCTGTATTCTACCTCTGCACTTGATCTCGATATCATGTCTTGCTTCTTGCTTTTCCATGACACGAGATTCCCACCAACAAAAACAGAGAACCCTGATGTGAATTTTCTATCAATTGGACATCCTGCCCAGTCTGCATCAGAATAGCTCTCAGTACGCGAATGACTCTAATCACAAATCTGTAAACTCATCATGGGTTGCAGTTGAGATACCAGATAATACGAACCACTGCATTCTAGTGGGGAGTACGAGGATCAGACATGATTGACTCATAACGCTGACCGGATAGGCAATGTCTGATCTAGTCATGGTAGTCAAATAATTAAGTTTCTCCACCATTCGTCGATACCTGTCTGGATGAGAAAACACATCACCTTCACCAGGAAGAAACTTCATACTTGGATCCATCGGAGACTTCACACTTTTTGCATTCAGTAGACCGGTATCACGCAGAATGTCAATCACATATTTTCTTTGAGAAATAAAGATCCCATGCTTACCTCTAGCGACCTCGACTCCCAGAAAATATCACAAGTGTCCAAGATCCTTCGTTTGAAATTGTGACTGCAAGAAAGTCTTTAGGTTGCCAATCCCAACATGATCATCACCAGTAATAGCAATATCATCAACATCGACAACGAGAAGAATACATCTTGCATTAGTCCGATGAAAGAACACTGTATGATCTTTGCCTGACTGTCGTAATCCAAACTATTGTACCACCATGCTGAATCTC
Source organism: Heliamphora pulchella (assembly GCA_032270985.1). Classification (NCBI taxonomy): domain Eukaryota; kingdom Viridiplantae; phylum Streptophyta; class Magnoliopsida; order Ericales; family Sarraceniaceae; genus Heliamphora; species Heliamphora pulchella. Next base: position 4,531 of record JAULJZ010211130.1, on the reverse strand, counting down.
CTAAACCAGGCCCGAAGAGATTGTTTTAGACTGTATAAGGACCGACGAAGTCGACACACAAGGCCAGGCGAGGCTCCGACGAGGCTTGTTTGGTCTGCTTAAAGCCCTGAAGGCCTTACTGTACTCGGCTGGAGCAGATAACCAATCTGGAGGGGCTATCGAAGGTCGGCGTCAAGAGTTTCTGGGTTTAATATGCTGACAGAGGTTGGCGAGGGTTTCTGGGTTGCCGACAATGGTCGATGAGAGTTTCTGGGGTGCCGATAATGGTCGGCAAGGAGTTCTGGAGTTCCAACGAGGGTCAACGTGAGGTTTAGAGAGCCAGGCGAGGGTCGGCGACGGGTTTAGGGTTTCAGACGATGGTTAGCGTTGGTCTTAGGGAGGCCGACGATGGTCGCCGGTGGGTTTATGGAGGCCGATGATGGTCGGCGGTGGGTTTAGGGTTCAGACGAGTAGGTGGCAGCTGGTTTTGGGAGGCTAGGGTTAGGGTTTAATGGCTCTGATACCATATTAGAATAAAGGGGATTATAGAGAAGAGTGTTTCTCACCAAATGAGACCTACACCCATATTTATTAAGAAAAAGAAGATTACAATAACTACTGTGGGCATACCCACATAATACCACGTACTATAATACATATAAATATATTAACCCTTAATTACTACTTAACAATTTGTGTAACAAAAGTTTACTTAAACGTGATTGCTACTAAGTGAGCTTCTCCTTCCTTTTTTCCATGAATCCATCAATCATTAGTTTTCATTACATACCGCACAAGTCATTGCTACAAAAACAGGTGGGGCTTTTTAGTGCAGTGTATTTTTAAATCCAAACTTAATTAAACCAGCCTAATATTCATTAAATCTAGAAAATACCGACAAAATGTTAATTAAAGCCAAGAAAAAATACACATTTGTTCAAACAATAGATGGATCTATCATAGAATACCCACAAAATGTTCATTACACCCAAGAATAAACAGCAATTTCAGGGCAATGGTTGGTAGTAGTTGCTGAAAATATGGATCTATTGATTCTGGTTCAAAAGTTCACAAAAAGATTCATTGACATTGCACATAAACCACATGTCATACCTTTCTATGGATCAAACAAGTCCAAGGAACGTTATTAGATCCGCAGGATTCCCTATTAGTGGCTGGAGATCGGCGTCATTTGAAGCCAGATGATGCCATGTTGAATCCATAGTTAGTGACATATGTGATGATTGTCAAAAGATGGAGTGAAATCAATAAATGCAATCCCACTTAAAAATAAGAGAAAAACAAGACAATAGCCACAACGTGTTCGTTTAACCCTAAGAATAATATGGTTTTGTTGATTTTGGTTAAAAAATTAACCCACGGCTTCATTAAACATTTCAAAAACCATGATCGGCACCTTTCTACAAATTAAACGATCTAGAGGTACTTCAATCAAGCTGCAGAAGTCCCAATCGGTGGGTGGAGATCATTGTCGGCAGATGCCACACTGTGCTAAGTTGGTTGACCAAGAAAGGAGCTGCAATGGTGAAGAGAAGAGAGAGAGTGAGCTCAACGATCATAGATCTGTTGATTTTGGTTCGAAAATTAACAAAATTCTCATTAAAGCTACATTTCGTACCTTTCACCGTCTGAACAAACCCATAGAGTGATCTAAAGAATATTGAAGCATAGTCGATGAAGTATCTGGAGAGAGGGGGGAGAAATTGCTTGATCGGTGGTTGAAGAGGGTTGTAGTTGGATTGCGGCCTTCAGTCATCCTTGGAAGAAGACTCAACGAGAGAAAGAAGCGACTGTAGCACGTAGGGTTTACTTTGCATAGTAAAACACGGGGGAGGGGATCGCTATGTTCGGTGTTCAATAAAGCTACATTTTGTATCTTTCACCTTCTGAACAAACCCACAGAGTGATCTAGAGAATATTGAAGCATAGTCGATGAAGGATCTGGAGAGAGGGGAGAGAAATTGCTCAATCGGTGGCTAGAGAGGGTTGTAGCTAGATTGCGGCCTTCAGTCGCCCTTGGAAGAAGTTGCGATATAGCTCGACGAGAGAAAGAAGCGACTGTAGAGCGTAGGGTTTACTTTGCACGGTAAAACAAGGGGAAGGGGATTGTGGTGTTCACTGTCGTCTCCTTGGATGCAGCTGCAATGAGAGAGGTCGAGGAGAGAAAGAAGCAACGAGAGAATCTGAGAGCATAGGGTTTACTTTGCACAGTAAAAGGAGTCACATGTTTTCATTTTGTCCGAATAACTTTTGGTTTGGTATGAAGAAGCGCTGTTGGAAAAGAGTGGAAACAGTTTTAAATGGTTTTCATTTTTTCCTAATTCTCACCCATTGTGTTTACTCCATTTTTCCGAAAAGAATGCCCAAAAATACTCACCAAACGTATTTTCACAATTTTCCACATAAACAAAAACTGAAAAACTAAAAAAAAAAACTGCTAACCAAACAACGCCTTATTGTTTTAGTAGCATTTTCTTTCACCAACTCTTGACATTAAGAAAAGGTAAAATCACTAGTATAAATACTCTAATAGTGACTATGTAGCCACCTAGTATAGTTAGATATGTCCTCATGGCAGAAACGAAGCCGATTGTCCCTTTTGATGAACACTGCTAATTGTTCTTACTCTTCATTGAGAAATACTTGGAAGATGATGGCGAAGAAGCTACGCCATATTTATATAAACCTAAAAACAAGAGCTACCAAATGTCAATATCATATTTAGATCGTATCTACTATAAAGTTGTGGCCCAGAGAACCACCAAATATTTAACAAGACAAGATAACAAAATCTATAAACACTACTAATCACAGCCATATTGCAACCTAGAATAGGTTGTCATATAACTAGATAAGCAAAACCAAACCAAACCAAACCAAACTAAGTATTTGTCCCAATCAATTGGAGTCAGTTACATGAATCCTTTTATGGCTCTGTTAAGATCTATATCTTGAGTTAATTTTAATAAATTTATATATTTTCTTAATACAACATTTCATATCAATTTATATCTACAACTTCCCTTGATGTTTTCATTAGCAATGATGTTATCACTTTTCTTCACTGGTTTACGTTGTATATGTCCAAACCAAATTTAATCTATTTTTCTCAACTTGTCCTTAATTGGTGTGACCCCCTACTATTCTACGAATCTTTTCATTCCTAATTTATCATATAACTAAATGCAATACAGAAAATAGAACTACTATGTTTGTCCATTTCAATCTTAGAAGTCATTCTTTATATCTGTACTTATTCTTCCCCTCTCAGACCCCATAGTCATAGTTACATGTCAAGGAAATAATTGCAACTACTACTTGCCAGGAAATACTTATAAAAATGTACAACCAACATAGTCACATGTCATGCTCGTTGGAAGGTAGTAAAATTTGTTCTTTTAAGAGATCAATCCCTAAACCCTTTACCTGTGCAAGTTGATTGGGCATGAAGACTACCACTTACTCTAGATATTGAAATAAGGAATATCTTCGTGTTTTAGATTGAACCAATTGTTAGACATGCAATCAAGTACCTTTTTTTTCAACGCATTGTTGAGCAATTAAAGTCCCAAACTATTAACAACAAATCAAAGCAAACAATGTAAGATAACTTGATCAAGATTTTAGATGAGTAACTTAGACGAACCTGGGCAGCAATATTAAATTGTGGTAATGGATTCCCATTGTTATACATAACTTTGACAATTTCATCCATGGTGTAGCCATACAATACATCACTTTTCGCAAGTTTCTTGTTCAGACCCTCCGCATAACCACGATGATGCTGCCCCCAGTGCATCTCAAGTGTCCTCTGGCTCATATATGGCTCCAATGCATCCTGCAAACAGATAAGGAAAAAAATGGTGAGCCAACACTAAAAAAAGCAATTGTCGGACCAGGGCAAATCTCCTTTTGATTATAATAGAAAGGAGACTTAAATATCTGAATTCAAATATCATATAAGGTCTATAAGGAGGTTAGCAACATAGGTAATTGGGCAACCTAATTCAACTGTCAACAAAGCTCCTCCAAATATTTGGCAACCCAAATCACCAGATGAATAAATTTGTTATTGACATTTTTTCCAACTATTCCTTTCCCAATTCTTGAAGAGATTTTACCTTTAAAAACAGCTATAAAAGAAATAAAAAAAATGATAGGCAACAACTGGATTAATTTAATTTATCTTGTCAAATCAATTTTTAGAATAATAACTGGTGGAAGCTCGAGTCTAGTGCTCCCTCACTTAGGTTGGCAATCCTATTGACAAACACATTTTACCATGTAATTTCTTTTCCTTTACCGAGTTGTAATTCTCTTTCACTGAAATAGTCCATTGAGTTATGTTTCGTGATTCCCACCATGGGAATGAAAGGCTTCAAGGCGTGTGCAATTAAATAGGCGTTTTAGCCTGTTGGGAAAATACATAGGGCTAGTTTGTCTTGCCGGACTAATAGTCCGGAGTATAGTCCAATACCGCGTTTGTTAAGCCTCCGGACTAATAGTTCGGGCGGACTAATTTGGACTATTA
>JAULJZ010211119.1:0-18655 GCA_032270985.1 Heliamphora pulchella | reverse complement strand
GGAGTTTCTTTTGAGGTCTTGGTGTTAGGCCTAGGCGTGTGGATGTTCGCGGGTGTTGATTTGGAGTTTGGAGGCTTCGATTCCAGGTCTGAAGGGAAAAGCCCGTTGCTTAAAAATGGTTTCTGGGTGAGTTCGGTCAACTGAACTCATAGGTTCAGTCCACTGTATCTTGGTTTTGGTGTTCGGTCAACTGAACCATGGGGTTCGGTCGACTGAACCGTGCGTTGAGGCGCTTTTGGTTTTCCAGTGTGGTATTCGGTCGACTAGGGGCCTGGTTCGGTCGACTGAAGTGCTGGGGTGTGTTTTGGTGGTTCTGTGATTGGGTTTTGGTTTTCGATTAGCGTCCAATGGTATTTAATTGATTGATTTATGGTAATTAATCAATTCAAATACATGTGGATTCCTTTTGGGGTTTGGTTAATGGCATTGTGGTTTCGAGGGTCGTGTGGTGGCCCCGGGTGTTTATGTGATGCCGTCCTCGGATGTGACATGCATGGTTGGTTTAGGGTTTGTGGCAAGGTTGTGTGAGTGCTGGTTATGTGCGCGACGTGTGGATTCGTGGTTTGGTTAAAGGTGGGGTTTTGGTGAGAATCGTCTTGTGCGAGGTTTAGGTGTTGATCTCCGGATTAGGTGTTGCTTGTCCTGGTGGGTGGACGGGTCCTTATTTGTGGACGTGTTGTTCGGGTAAACGGATGCCATTGTGTGGCATGTGATGTCTTACCAGATTATGTGGCATCTTTATGTAGAACATCGTGTTTATACGTGCTTTTGCTTATAGAACTGTGGATAGTTTTATTTGGTACATGATAGTCGGATATGTGGCCATCTATGGTCTTGAAGCCATTATAGCTTCGGCTAGTAAATGCATGTGATATGCTTGGTGTTATCCCGTAGTTTTAGTATTATCCTGTTGTATGTGTTCGGTGTTATCCCGTAATTTCAATATTATCCTATAGTATGCGGTGTTATCCCGTGGTATGCGGTGTTATCCTGTGGTATAATCCGTGGTCGACGGTTCCATCCCGTGGGTTATGGTAAAGTACGTAGTTTTATCCTGCGGTCTGATTTACGATTTTATCCCGTAGTGTGCAGTCTTATCCCGTGGAGTACGGTTTTACCCCGTGGTTTGGTCTATGGTTTTACCCCATAGTATACGGTTTTATCCCGGGAATGTATGTTTATGTACGGGTCTTTATCTCAGTGTTAGGACTGTGGTTGCGGCGTGTAAGGGCCGGTGGCATGTATCATGGATTGCATGAATTGCATTATGGGACAGATAGACCAGTTTTCAAATTATTTTTAAGAGTCGGGTGAATCGCGATCCAAAAAAAAATGTTTTCCAACTATTTTCAAGGCTCCTGTGAGTGACTCCAAAACATGGTTTGTTTCCTCGCTTTTCCGTTGCATGTGAAAACTGTTTTCAAGACTTGAAAGAGAGTCTAAACCTGCACTTTGGTTTCCTAGCATGTTTTGTTTAAATTGCATGCTTGTCTAGTTTCTGCTGAGCCTTGCTCACCATGTGGGATTTATTTTTCTTCAGGTACCGGTCACGCTGGTTGATCTGAAGGTGCCGAAAGAGGTGGAAGAGTGTAGTTTTCCTTTTTACTAGTTTTGTTACATATGTGTTGTAACATGTTTTCTCGGTGTTAGAGGCTTATAATGTATGCCGTTTGGCGTTTATATATACAATGCATTTGTGGTTTTCTTTGAGAGTGTATTCTCGGGTTGGGTGTATGTTTGGTTGTTTAAGGATGTTTCGCGTGGCCCGGAGTTAGGGGAGTGACAACTTGGTATCAAAGCTCAGGGTTCGAATACCTAAGAGTCGTGGGAAGAGGTTGCATCACCGTATGAGGTTGATTGCGTGTGTTCGATTGCATGTGTTTAGATGTTTTGATAACATGGACGTGATAGCATGCGGGTCATACGTGAATGATGTGTATATGTGAGCATGGGGGCTGAATCTTAGAAGTGATAGTCCTGCCTTTGGGCGTTTGTACAAACTTGGGTGCCAAATTAAAAACACGTTTAGCTAACGTGATTTCTAGTAGGGAGTCTGAGTAGGTTATCCAGATTGACATGTCATTCTTGTTGGTTCTCCTCGGTATGTGTGGTTGTCTAGCATGAACCTGTGTAGTTATGTGTTAGCACGCTTATGTGGTTAAGCGTTTATGTTCATGCTCTGTGCTGCATCTTATATGTCGTTTTCTTTCATAAAGACGCGTTGTCGGTGAGATGAGGGCGAGGCCGTGGTCGAGGCTGTGGTCGTGCTGTTGGCCAAGGGGATGTTCCTATCCTTGATGCTGGGGATGCATATGTTCCCAAAGGACCTGTTGACATGGTAGAGTTGTTGCGTGCGCTGGTGGGTTCCATCGGCCAACTGGTTGAGACCTCTAGAGGAGAGGCTGTTAGGGAGAGGGTGCCTGAGGCGAGGGCTATTGTGGCGATGCGGGAGTTTAGGCGCATGGATCTGCCTACCTTTGCCGGAGATCCTGGTCCTATTGTGGCGACAGAGTGGCTGGAGTTTGTGACGCAGATCCATGACACACTACAGATTGTGGAGGATGAGTTGCGAGTTTCTTTTGCCACCTTTCAGCTGAGGCGTGCTGCTAATGCTTGGTGGAAATATGCCAGGACTATTGCAGGAGTTACTTGGGCAGCTTTTACGGGAGTGTTTCTTGAGAAATAATTCCCAGCTTCGAGGAGAGATTTGTACAGGGAGGAGTTCTACACTCTTACCCAGGGGGCGATGGACGTCATGCAATATGAGTCCAAGTTCACGTGCTTGTCCCGGTTTGCACCTGAGTTGGTGAGCACAGATGAGCTGCGTTCTATGAGGTTTGAGCGGGGTCTGAGATCGGCGATCAGAGAACGTGTGGTAGCAAAGGGGATTCATGTGTTCACGGAGCTGGTAGAGGCAGTAGTGAGGGTGGAGAACACCATGATTGAGATCGAGCTTCTAGGGAGGCCAGGATACCACATAGTGGAGTAGTGGCGCAGACAGCTAGGCATTCCAACAAGAGGCAGAGGCCTTCTGGTCCTAATTTTCATCCATCTGGATCACAGCAGTTCTTCGCACCATCACCATCAGTGGGTTCGTCGGGGAGGCCAGAGCAGAGGGAGGTTAGATGTTTTCGATGTGGACAGCCGGAGCATCGTGTACTAGATTACCCGCAGCCGAGGCAGTCTCAGGACCCACAGTTGAGGTAGGCTCAGAGTTTCATATAGGATCAGTCGGAGGGGATGGAGTTGCCCATTTGTTATAGATGTGGTCAGACTGGACACATCCGCAGGACTTGTCCCAGAGGGAGGATGCGGCGAGCATGGCTGGTATGCCATAAGGTTCGTATGTCTGGGACCGGTAGCAGCATCCAGCAGTTCGGACTTCCCGAGCGACGACAGGTGGGGGTGCTTTAGTTCAGTTGGTACGATAGCCGACCGTGCCAGGTGGCCGACAAGATAGAGCGGTATTGCCCCAAGTGTATTCACTCATAGCTCCTGGTTCTTTGAGGGCACCAGCAGCGCGTGGTGATGCAGATGTAGATCTCTCTCCACTGCACTGAGGTACTTTATGGGTTGCAGGCTTCGGGCCATTTTTTTTGTTGCATCTGTTTGGGAGTTGGTGTTGGATCAGCGAGTGGGTTGCTGTGTAGAGGCAGCGGTTGATGATGATGTGAGGTCGGGGTGGGTTGTAGATCCCGAGTCTTTGAGATAGATGGCCATTGTCTAGGATGCCTGACCTTGTTTGACTATATCCTTGGAATGGTTTGGTTGGCCATCTCGTGTACCTATGTCGGTTGCGATCCCCAGTTTGTTGTTTTGGCTATGTGTTGAATTTTGGGGGTGAAATTCCTTTAAGGGGAGTAGAGTTGTGAGACCCTGACCCATTTTCTTTTTCGGCGTTTTCAGACGCGCATTATGTGTTTTTATTTGAGCATGTTCTTATTGCTTTTGATGCATGATCGGTCTTAGATATGCATGCGGGGTAGGTTCCCGGGGCCGTGGGCCATTGTGGTGTGAATTTTAAAAATTTTTAAAAAAAGATATTTTAGAGGCCTACAAATATCTGGAGTTAGATATTTTTATAAATATATTTTTCAAAACTTCTCCAATAAGCTTCCTGTTTTCTCTCTGCCTTCCCTCCAAGTTCTCGGGGGCCTAGGACTCGGTTTTCAAAGATCCAACAGCAGATCCTTGCTTTTGGTGTCGTAGGCTATGCAACCATCATGTTAGAATTTGATTTCAGTGAAGATCGAGTTTGTACGTGGTTCGAGGTGTCGAGTTTTGAACTCACCGAGGTAGGATTCTAGACTTGTATGTGTTATAAGGGTGCTGTGGGTAATCGGGTGTCTTTTTACCGGTCATATTGTTATTGATCTGATTTTCTGTAATGTTGGATTTTTGGGTTAAAAACCTATTTTTCGTCGATTTCGTGGATGGAATCGGATGTTGGGAGTTTCTTTTGAGATCTTGGTGTTAGGCCTAGGCGTGTGGATGTTCGCGGGTGTCGATTTGGAGTTTGGAGGCTTCGATTCGAGGTTTGAAGAGAAAAATGCGTAGCTTAAAATTGGTTTCTGGGTGAGTTCAGTCAACTGAACTCATAGGTTTAGTCGACTAGAACTTGGTTTTGGGGTTCGGTCGACGGAACCATAGGGTTCGGTCGACTGAACCGTGTGTTGAGGCGTTTTTGGTTTTCCAGTGTGGTATTCGGTAGATTAGGGGCTTAGTTCGGTCAACTGAAGGTCTGGGGTGTGTTTTGGTGGTTCTGTGGTTGGGTTTTGGTTTTCGATTGACGTCCAATGGTATTCAATTGATTGATTTATGGGAATTAATCAATTCAAATACATGTGGATTCCTTTTAGGGTTTGGTTAATGGCGTTGTGGTTTCGGGGGTCGTGTGGTGGCCTCGGGTGTTTATGTGATGCCATCCTCGGGTGTGACGTGCATGGTTGGTTTAGGGTTTATGGCATGGTTGTGTGAGTGTTGGTTATGTGTGCGACGTGTGGATTCGTGGTTTGGTTAAAGGTGGGGTTCTGGTGAGAATTGTCTTGTGCGAGGTTCAGGTGTTGATCTCCGGATTAGGTGTTGCTTGTCCCGATGGGTGGACGGGTCCCAATTTGTGGACGGGTTGTTCGGTTAAACGGATGTCGGTGTGTGGCATGTGATGTCTTATCGAATTATGTGGCGTCTTCTTGTGGAACATCGTGTTTATACGTGCTTTTGCTTATAGAACTGTAGATAGTTTTATTTGGTACATGATAGTCGGATAAGTGGGCTTCTATTGTCTTGAAGCGATTAGGGCTTCAGTTTGTAAATGCATGTGATATGCTCGGTGTTATCCCGTAGTTTCAGTATTATCCTGTTGTATGTGTTTGGTGTTATCCTGTAATTTTAGTATTATCCTGTAATATGCGGTGTTATCCCGTGGTATGCGATTTTATCCCGTGGTATTTTCTGTGGTCGGCGGTTGCATCCCGTGGCTTACGGTAAATTACACGGTTTTATCCCGTGGTGTACGATTTTACCCCGTGGTTTGGTCTATGGTTTTACCCCATAGTATATAATTTTATCCCGGGAATGTATGTTTATGTACAGGTCTTTATCTCAGTGTTAGGACTGTGGTTGCGGCATGTGAGGGCCGGTTGCATGTATCATGGATTGCATGAATTTCATTATGGGACGGATAGACCAGATTTCAAATTATTTTTAAGAGTCGTGTGAATCGCGATCTTAAAAAATACTATTTTCCAACTGTTTTCAAGGCTCCTATGAGTGAGTCCAAAACATGGTTTGTATCCACGCTTTCCCGTTGCATGTGAAAACTGTTTTTAAGACTTGAAAAAGAGTCTAAACCTGCACTTCGGTTTCCTAGCATGTTTTGTTTATATTTTATGCTTGTCTAGTTTCTGTTGAGCCTTGGCTCACAGTGTGGGATTTATTTTTCTTCAGGTACCGGTCACGCTGGTTGATCTGGAGGTGCCGGAGATGGTGGAAGAGTGTAGTCTTCCTTTTTGCTAGTTTTGTTACATATATGTTGTAACATGTTTTCTCCGCGTTGGAGCCTTGTAATGTATGCCGTTTGTCGTTTATATATACAATGCATGTGTGGTTTTCTTTGAGAGTGTATTCTCGGGTTGGGTGTATGTTTGGTTGTTTAAGGGTGTTCCGCATGGCCCGGAGTTAGGGACTTGACAAAAACTGCTAAAATCATTATTTTTGCAAACGATTTTCGGTTAAAAATTAACTAGACGGGCAAATGCCGAAACGGGCTCCAAATAAAAATTTTGACGTCGAACGATCAAAAATAAAACCCGTGTAACTGAAATTAATTTAGAAGATTATCTTTTATCGGTCAAATCTTCAACTACGTTTTTGATTCCGAGTTGAAGCTCTTGTCAAACCTTCTACTGTATTCCCTTATGTGATTTCCGGATATAGTGTGGGTTATAATGCTCCGAGAACTCGTACTGGCAAAACCTGGATAGCTTTAGTCTTGAAGACAAGTTATGAAACTGGTTCAGCCTACTCGGATATTTATAGGGCTACAGTATGGACCTGCAGAGTAATTATGAGTAAGACTTTCAGTCGAACACAAACATCCATCAACGATTTTCGCAATTAAGCAAACTTCATAACGATATATGTAATTATGAAAACTTTGCAACGGTTTCTGCAATTTTCATAAAATATTGAATTACAATTGACACTACTAAAGAACTATAATTACACTCTAACCCATAATCTCAGGACCTTCTTGCATTGAGCTCCTTTTATTAAATGCTTAATATTTCTTCCCACGTTAAGATTCTCAATACCCGCCAATTAAATTTAATTACTGACAATTTAATTTAATCGGCATCTTAAAATTCCTTAAACCAATTTGCTTAACTTATTTGATCGTTGGATAATTTAATCCACCTGCAATGTTTGGCCTGATCAAAATTTATAAGTTTTTTAAGAGGGTATCTTTAATTCCGATCATTCGGGACGTGAATTTCGTCAATAATTAATATTCACCATATAAATAATACCGTTATCCAACTCACCAAAAATATAGACCCAGATCGCACCCTCTAATGAATCAAAACAACGAATATTAAATATATACAAATTAATAATTATTTCAAGATTAAGAGTATAAGCACTATTCATAATAACCTTGAGGTGTGAATTAATTTATATAGTCAGTATAAAATTAATTACCCCAAATGTCCCGTTCAATACACACAAAGTGTATTAGCATAGAGAGTCGGAACAATAGACGACGCTATTATCTATATGATTTTCAGTATACCAATCCTAACATAAACAAGGTTCGTGTCTTAATATATAGGGAGAGTTCTATAGTTAATCTATATGCATTAATAGGTTGCGTAGTCTTGGTTAGTCATCCCCCAGACTAAGGTTTCAGTATACGCTATTTATTCTATAGTATACAAAAGTGCATACTTGTTTTGATTTCGTATTCCTATACCCTTTTGATAGACATTACAGTTGCGTGGCTTGAAAGATGGCCACTTCTAAGCTGTTGCTCCTCAGAAATAACTAGGGAGGCCTCAAGGTCAGTTAGCCTAGGCTCTTAAAATGCAGGAAAATATGAATAGACTTTAAAGTATGAACCATTGGTGTTTAGGAGTCTAACCCTTTTGCGTAGTCCCTAATAGAGTTAGCAGCTGTAGGTACACAAGTCTTACAATAAGTTCGATACAAGGGGAAGCTCTTATGGCTAACATAGCTGCTTAAATCATAACATTACAAATAGACAATACATTTATAACCGAACAACATTTGTTAATTCCAAGATGCAGTCATTAAGCCACAAAATAAAAATCCAAACCAAAGTTGGAGTCGCCGTTTAGTTTTAAGGTCCAAGACCCTATGCACTGACTCTTTGGATTAGGCTTAGTCTTTTCATCAACACAAAATGGGCTCAAGGGCTAAGGTATCAAATGTGAAGGAATTAGGCACTTATTCAACTGAACCTCATAGTTAGCCTGTAATCATCACCACTGGTTTACAAAATTAATTCTATAAACCTAACTCATGCATGAATGACAAGCAAAATGACTAGATAGACCCCTCTTTTAAAAAATATACATTTTAAAGAAAATTATAAGGGATTATGGCCATATCGCTGTCTCATGCATGCAAAAAGAAAAACAACACTCCAACTTACAACAAAATCCTATAGATTTGTAATCATTCATCACCAGCACTATTTCAAATGATCAACTATAATACCTAGGCTTCTATCCTTGTCTACATCCCTACTATTAAGCCAGAAACAAATCAAGTTTCTAACCTAAGGTTTAGCCAAACGGATGCTCGTGTGCAAATTCAAGTTATTTGAAAAATGATAGTTTTCCTTCCTTAAAGTAACATGGAAGCTTCATTGTTTTAAGTGAAAAACGGGTTTTTAGCTACAAAACTTAAAACATGCTTATCAAATGGGTCATGCGCAAAAATTGAAAACATTTATGAAATGCCTAAACATCAATCTTAGCATACTTATAATATTTAGAATTAATTAAAATGAAGCAAAACAATACAAAACACTTACCTTGACTCGCAGACCACCAGTTAGCCCAATGGCGTGCCCTCATAACTATGAAATTCGAACTTCTTTGCACTAGAGCACCCAAAGGAATACTAAAAAGGGACTACAACCCTAAAGTATAAGCTCTTCTGATTTAGAAGGGGTTAGAAGTCCCAAACTCAAAAATAAGTTATGATTTTTGAGAACACAGTTGTTCTCTCCTACTCAGGGGTAGGTGAACTTAAGTTATGAACTTGAATATAAGAACGTTTTTGAACGATTTGAGAAGGCTATGGAGATAACCTATTTATAGGCTTCAAAACACATGATTCAAAGGTTCAAACTTGATGTGGGGCAAGTTAAAGTGCACCCAACTTTGAGAAAACTAGGGAGAGGATAATGACGAGCAGACATTAGCCATATGACTGGTCAGGCCCAACGAGAATAGGCCTCTAGGATCAATTCGACCATTGGGGTTCTTGAGGCAAAAACAATTATAGCATTTTTAGGATGTTTTGGGGTGTACTGAAAGGAAAAATGGACTCACCAGGGCTTCGGAACATTAACTTTCAAGTGCAAACAATACACTTAATTGTTTGATCAACTCAAAACAAAGGTAGGGATGTGAGAAGATGAATACCAAAAAAAAGACCGACAAATTTGTTCAAAATGAAAAGACTAAGTACAAAGGTAAGTATGAATTTTGAACGACTCGCATGTCGATTCATTTTTTTCAGAGACCGCACTTATTAATTGTGAAGCCCTGAATTTTGGATAACACTAGAGCGAAAAAGTACTATGGATGCAAAAAAATAGAAACAAACCATCCATCTAAAGTTAAAAGTACTACAATGCTTTAACATTACTGTGCTATCTGGCAACTAAATAGAAAGAGAGAAATAATAAATAATAAATAATAAATAATGAAACTTGAAATAAAATTCTTGACAAAATTTTATAATTAATCTTAAAACCAAAGCTCAAAATTTAAAACCTTATAAAATATAGGTAATCATAATTTTTGAAATAAAATCATATTACGTAATTCGTGAATTTTTGTAATAATTCTGTCTACACAATAATTCATAAAATAACATTAAATTTATACCAAATTTTTGAAATTTTTGTAAAAATAAAATTATACATCGAAACATTCATGCGGTATAAAATACACTAAAATTTTGGCGTATCTTCACACCTAGCCCCCAAAATCTTATTTATATAGAAACACAATTATATCCCATTTTGAGGGTGCAACTAAACCAGAAGAAGAGAAAGTGAAGTAGAAGAAGAAGCAACAATGAAAGGGGGGGGGGGGGGGGTTGGAGAGCACCGAACCACCACTGATGCTAGGCCACCACTGCAACCACCACAGCCCACCACCGGACCACTACACCACCACCTAATAATGCTATCACCACCGATGACTACCGCCACTGCCTGTGTCACTGTCGGTGACCATTACCAGTAAGTTCTTTTCTCTCTCTCTCTCTCTCTCTCTCTCTCTCGTTTCCACCAAAATGGCCACCTTCCACGACCTCCCATGGCTTCCACAACCTCCCATGGCTTCCACGAACCACCATTCTTGTATCCAGACCTATGGAACTCTAGATAATTCTTTCTTCTTTATAACAACATAAAGTTTCCACCATTTAGTTGAGAATTGAGTGAGATGAATATTGTGGAGCTAGCTTAAATAGCTACCGTTTTTGCTACAAACTACTGTTTTGAATGATCTTTAGTGTTTCGGAAAGAGGACATCACGAACTTCAACTGTCATGTTTATCCCTTTTCTCAAAAAAATTGTTTTTCATGTGACATTTACGTCTGTATTTCAAAATTTGAATTTGCCCAGATTTTTTGAAAACTCAACGAATTAGTCCCCTTTGAATAGCTTCCATTTCATCTATAGACCTTGATTTGTGTGAATTTTAATGTTCTGAAAAGGGGAAACAACTATGTACAACTTTCATGTTTATGAATTTTGCTATAAATTACTTTCGTTATATGAAAATTTGGCCTAAACTTTGCAACTCGATTCTGTCCAAAATTTTGAGTTTTACAAGAAATAGCCCATTTAAACCTATGTTAGTTTTTGTGCAAGCATTGAATGATTACAAAGTTGAGATTATTGAAAAATAGATTACGAGAGCTTTCCAACGATATTAAATTTGACCAAAATAGACTTCGGTAAGGCCTCCAAAAATCACGACCAAAATTAGCTCCAGAAATTAGTTTTAATGGTTAAAATACTAAACCAACTTTTCCAATAAAAATTCCTACATGCTTTTTACCTATTTGCTATTTTAATGAGTTTGTCTAGATTAGGTATCATCTGGACAATTGTGAAAATATGTACCATTTTGTACAAATGGGTACCAGGTGAGTCATCTGATATATGAGTTATTCGAAATTTTAATTTGCTGCTTTATAATCATCTATGTGACATGATTATGTCAACGATGATTGGCTATTGAGAAATATTTGATGAAAATGAGGATATTATAAAACAAATGGATAATAGTTTAAGTAGGGTCCCAACCGCTAGGGGACGATAAAGTATATCAGCGATGAGACGATATAAGGGATGCTCGTCTCGACCAAGTGACTATGGAATGATCATCTCCAACTTAAGTAGGGTCGCTCCTTAAAATTGCTTGTAACACTGTTAGATGATATTATTCTATAAATGGAAAACGAGAAATAACACAAGTATCTTTGTTCTCACACTAGCTTTGCTAATAAATGTTGAATTTGTGATCCAGGTGAAACTTATGTTTTCACATAAAGTGCTGAACATCGCCAGATTTGTCGTCAAAGCAGGAAAATGCTGGATCAAATGAAAGGCTTGGGCATAAACATGAATTAATAAATATTTTCTTTTCAATATAATGCAAGTTTTCATACGGCCCGTATTGTGGGTCTGATTGACAATTACTTGTAACAACTGTATATCATAACACGAGTAGCAGCTCTAAAATATGTAATAAAATTTTATGCTTCCGTAGAATTTTTTTCTGAATGGTGTTTAAGAAAATCCCTAAAGTAATTGAATAAGAAAGCCTTGGGTGAGCTTTGACTCACTAATCAATCACAGAGCCATTGACGAAAATGGGTCATGACAGAGATGATATTAGACCTTTAATTTTTGGATTTTCTTAAAAAGTTATAGGATTATGTACACAATTATTGCACCGAACTTACGTATCTTTTATGTTATAAGCTCAAAATTTGTTCTATGACCAAATCAATGCCCTAGTAAAACATGAAACTATACGAATTCGTGTATCCTAGGAATAGTTAATGCTTAGTTGAACTAAGTTGATATGTGTTTCTGATACCCATACCTTATACGTTATACTCGGGGTAGTGGTTGAATTTTGGTAATATCTTACAACGATTGACAATTATCCTTCAAATTCTAATTGAAAGATTGCCTGATCAACGTTTCTTCTAATCGGAAGTCTAAAAAATTATCGGATTGGGTGATAGTTCTTGAAAAATGTTCCCCATGTGCTTGTGTATTCGTTTATGCATGCTATATTTTATAAGAACTACAAGCTACGTATTTTTGTTTTTGAAATCAAAAAATTCATAGTAACAGATAAGTACCACATTAAAAACAAACTCCACGATAGTGACATGCAAAACTAAAGAAGTTCAAACCTTCAAGACTTGAGTTGTTATCTTCTCAATCGATGATTCGTACAATGCATAGGGGATGCAATATGTTTATGGGAGAGTTTTGCCTAAAACATGGACCAGTTTGACAAAATTCTTGGGTTGAACTGATTAAAGGGAATATACCACCATTTGAAGACCTCGAGTAGAGTAAGTTTCAAGGGAAAGAAAGTCATCACGTCAACCGTATTAGAAGAAGTAATGGAGGATCATAGATTAGCAAAGATCTCTGATCAACTAATGACGAATCCAATCGATAGTCTTAAGAATTCGAACTCGAATGTGTGTACCTAATATTCATAAAATCTGTGAGACCTGGTTCTATTTTTATTAATTGAATTAAATGTTTAAGTGATGATTTTCATTTGTTGTATATTAATGTTTAACTTTGGTCCATTTAATATAAATATATGGCATGTCGACCCAACAACTTTTAAACAAATTCTGTTGAAGCCGCCAGTGTGCACGGAGACCCAAGAAATTTAATTCGAGGATAATTTTAAAATTCGGTAATTTTTGAAAAAATAAAATTTGAGTTAATATAAATTTCAATTTTTAATTTCAATATTATAAATGCATGTATGTGGGTTAAAAACATATCATGGATGCATGGTATGAATTTTGAGGCATGTTAGTGAGTGGCATGGGAGAGAGTGCCAAAGCTTGTCTTTGAAGCTTCTCTCTCTCTCTCTCTCTCACACACACACGCACACACACACACACCACCACCACCACCACCATTGAAGACCAAGCTCTCCTCTCACCCTTCTCCTCCATTTTTGGAGCCTTTACACTTAGAGTTGGACAACGCCGCAAGAACGAAAGTTGACCCACTCGACGAGGGTTGCACATTCATTCGAGTGGAATTTGATTTTACGGATTTTAGGGCTTCCGTAGGTGTTTAAAGCATTGAGTTTTAACTCAAAACGGTAGGATTCTAAACTATTTATGAATTTTTGTATTGAATGTATGTTTAGGTGTTTTAAATTTGGGTTAAAATGCCTTGAGACATATTTGGAGAGTAAAAATCCTAGATTTTGATGAATATATGAAATGTGTCTGTGTGTGTGTGTGTGTGTGTGTGTGTGTTGGGGGAAATGAGATTGGTTATATGTTTATTGTGTTTAAAATCAAATGAGTTTTGGTTTTGGCTGGAGTTGTTGGGTTATATTGTATTTAAATCCTTAGAATAGAGGTTATAAATACATGTGGTGGAATTTTTAGATGAATTGTTGGTTTAGTTAATGTACTGGGGCAATGTGATGTGGATAATATGGGTTTGAAAAACTCCACTGTGAAATATCATAAACTCGCATGATTGGGTGTCTTACTTTTCGATTAATCCCGTAAAAGAGTGCAAGGATGCCCTACCATTCAGTGTGACCGTAACAGAGTGCATGATGCCCTGACCTTTGGTTGATCCGTAAAAGTGAGTAATTGTATGGCAAATTATAAAGCTTATATAATGGATTTCCTATCAATGTCTTAAGGAGGCCTAGTAGTATGGGCAACGCATAGGAATTTGTAAATGTCAATTGTTACTGTGTGTGACAAGTTGGTACCTAACTAAACCCAGTTTTAAAAATGTTGAGTGTTAGAGTTTTGTTTGAATGCAATTCTTGGTAGTTTCTGTGAAACCCTGACCCGTTTTCTTTTCGGTATTTTCGACGCATAGTTTATTATTTTCATTATTGCATATTTATATGCGTTTTATGCATGTTCGAGTTTAGAAATACATGTGGGGTTGGATTTCGAGGCCGTTGGGCATTGTGGTGCGAAGTTAAAAAAATATATGTATATACATCGAGGGCTATGCGTTCATCCTAACGAAATCTCATTTCGACGAGGTTCGTTTTTTGAGGCATCGAGTTTTTAACTCAATGAGGTAGGATCCTAGACTCTCATATCTTAAAAAGGTGCTACGTGTAATCGTCTGTATTTTTACCATTTAAAAATGTATAAAAAATCGATTTATGTTTCAAAAAGTTGGGTTTTGGTTCAAAATCATTTTCAGTTGCTTTTGGTTGGATGAAATGGGTTTTGTGGGCTTTTCTTTCGATGTTTCCTCGTAGTTTTGGGCTTGTGTACGTTCGAGGGTATCAAAGGGGAGTTTAGTTGCTTTGATTTTAGGGTTGAAAGGCTGTTCCCGTAGTTAGAGTTTGTTTTTGCCGTGGGTCAGTCGACTGGATTGGGGGATCCAATTGACTAGGTCGATAGTGTGGTGATCCAGTCGACTGGGGGTGATGATCCAGTCGACTGACCTGGGTTTGGGTTTTTTGTGTTTTTTCAGTTGCTTTTCAGTCGACTGAATTATGGGATTAATTCGACTGAACTTCTGGAGTGGGGTGTTTTTTTTGGGGGGGTAATTAATTGTAATATAAAAGAAAAAAAAAATTACAAGTTTCTAAGATGCATACCCCAGGTAGTTACATCACTTACCAACATAACAAGAAAACAATATTAACCACATGACCCACATAACTTCTGCTTGGCAGCAGGGGAAACTATCTAACAAAACATATTCCATGCATAACCCGCATGGATTGGAGAAGACACCAATAGACACAAATATCCTATAAAAGCTTGGCTCCTCGAAAAGCTCTAAACCCCAAGCAGGAGAAGACATACTCTCCTCAGAAGTCCTGCAAAAGATCCTCTATGAGCTGAGAAAAATTCCCCAGCCAAATGAAGACTCTAACAACAGAACTACTAAGGATCAAAACACAGGTCCAAAGGATAACCGAAGGGAATCATCAGTGGTCAAAGAGTAAAGTGCCAGAGGTAGATGGGCCTCTAGCTAGCCAACAGAAGCAACCGACAGATCAGCCCTAGAAAACTCTAGCTCAAATCCTTCCAAAGCAAATTGCTAACCTACCCTGTGCACAGGGTCGCCAAACATAAGCAGTGGGAGACCCCTACAAGTCAACAATAAGATGAGTGGAGTGTTTTTCTTTCCTTGTTTTGGTTGGTCGTGTTGTGGCCTTGGGGGTTTGTTATCGTCTTCGGGGATGACATGGTTTTGTTAAAATGTGATGTTCATGCATAGTTGGGTGCAGGACGTAGTTAAGGTCCAGGGTTCTTTTTCTAAAAATGGGAGTTTTGGAAAAGATTGTGTTTTGTGAAACTGTTTGTGAAAATTGTGTTTTGGGAGGTTTGGAGCTAGCCTTTAGGGTTGGGTTTTGTTTCATTGAATGTTGGTCTTCCAGGGCTTGTGGATGACGAGTTATGTGGCATGTGATGTCGTTATGTGAAATGTAGTATTTGTACGTGGTTTTGTGCATTTAAAAATCTAGTTTTACTCATGCATATTGAAGGACAGATATATGGTCCTTGTGTATATAAAACTCTGGTTTTATTCATGTGTGTGTGTGTGTGTGCTTAACGATGGATAAAAATGTGGTTCGATACATGTTAACTTTGGTTAACAAAGCATAAAGAAGAACAAAAATGTGGTCCGATTCTTGTTAACTCTAGTTAATAATGCATGTGTGTGTGGGAAGCTAAGGGATGGAAATGTGGTCCGAATGCTGCATGTATTTCGTTGTGTAGGTAGCATGTGTTGCGTTCTGTGGGTTGTACGTGTTGCGCTCTGTGGGTTGCATGTGTTAAGTTCTGTGGATTGCACGTATTGGAGGCAATACTGCCAAGATCTTTGTTTTTGCAAATGATTAACAAAAAAAAATTAACTGGACAGGCAATCGCCAAAACGGGCTCCAGATAAAACTTTTGATGACGAATGATCAAAATAAAACCCGTGCATCCGAAATTAATTTAGAAGAATACCTTTCTAATGGTCGAATCTTCAACTACGATTTGAATCCGAGTTAAAGCTCCTGTCAGATCTTCTACTGTATTCCCTTATGCGATTCCCGAATATAGTGTGGGCTATAATCCTCCGAGAACTCGTACCCATAAAACCAGGACAGTTTTAGTCTTAGAAGACAAGTTATGAAATTGGTTTAGCCCACCCGCAAATATATTGGGCTACAGCAGGAACCTGGAAAGTAATTATGAGTAATACTTCTAGTGGAACACAGACACGTATCAACGGTTTCTGCAATTAAGCAAACCTCATAGCAGTATCTACAATTATGGAAAACCTATAGTGGTTTTTGTAATTTTCATAAAATACTGAATTACAGTCGCATTACTAAAGAACTATAATTACACTCTGACCATAATATCAAGACCATATAGCATTGAGCTCCTATTATTAAATGCTTACTATTTCTCTCCACGTTAAGATTTTAGATACCCGCTAATTTAATTTTATTGCTGACAATTTATTTAATCGGCATCATGATATTCCTTAAGTCCTTCTGCTTAACTTATGTAACCACCGGATAATTAAATCCACCTGCAGGGTTTGGTCCAGTTAAAACTTATAAGCTTCCTTAAGGGGGTATAGTCAATCCCTATCTTTCAGGACGTGGATTCCGTTAATAATTAATATTCACCATATAAATACTGCCGCTATCGAACTCATCGGGAATATAGACCCATATAAGATTGCACTCTCTAATGAATCAAAACATTGAATATTAAATATACGCAAATCAATAATTATTTCAGGAATAAGAGGATAAACACTATTCATAGGAACCTTAGGGTATGAATTAATTTATATAGTCAGTATAAAATTAATTATCCCAAATGTCCCGTTCAATACACACAAAGTGTACTAGCATAGAGAGTCGGAACAATAGATGACGCTATTATCTGTTCTCTGTAACCAAAACAGGCCTACTAAAACTCTGTGCTACAGCTGTACCAATGGTATGTCCATTTCCATCTAAATTATGAACATAAAACTTATATTCTACAAGAACTTAAAATTTGATCTTCTAGATATAAGCCGTACTCTACACACCAAATTAAATACTATACAAAATATCGGACGTCTATGTATAACATTAAAAATGATACACATACATTGCTCATAAAGATTTTCATAAAATGAAAAATTAATTTTATTAAAATAAAATTAAATACTAAAAATATGATTTTCAGTAGACCAACCCTAACAATCTCCCACTTATACTCAAAATCATGCTGCCATACATCTGACTCCCATGTCCTCTACATGACAATCAAAAGTCTTAGCCGGTAAGCTCGCTGTAAAAAATTTACAAGGTTATCTCCTGATATAAGCTCTATGTCTGACTGAAAATCTGAGACTATGTACCCCAAAGGTACTAAACTGTCGCCAGGTAAACCAACATATAATCCTTAGTCCTTTTTAGGTACTTGATTATATTATTTACCGTAGTTCAATGCTCTTGCCATAGATTATACTAATATCTGCTATTCATGCCAACGGCAAAATAGATGTCGGGTCCAGTGCAAAGCATAGCATACATGAGGCTTCCTACTACTGAAGTATAAGGAACTGCCTTCATCTTCTCTATGTCATCAAGTGTCTTAGGACACTGATCCTTGGATAGAGTGATTTCATGCCTAAAAGGGATAAACTCTTTCTTAGAATCCTGCATGCTAAAATGAGAAAGGATATTATCGATATACTTTGCTTGTGATAAGCCCAACATCCTTTGTTTTCGATCTTGCACAAGCTTGATCCCAAGGATGTGATTGGCTTCTCTCAAGTCCTTCATATCGAACTACCCAGATAACTATACTTTAATCGTAGATAATGCCTCCATATCATTTTCGATGAGCAAGATATCATCTACATAAATTACTAGGAAGATCACCACGCTTCCGTCACGCTTCTTGTACACACAGAACTCATCTGAACTTTGATCAAAACTATAAGACTTAATAGCTTGATTAAACCGAGTGTTCCAATACCTCGATGTCTGCTTAAGTCCATAAATGGATCTCTTAAGCTTATACAAAATGTGTTCCTGGCTCTTTGTAATAAATCCGTCTGGTTGTATCATATAGATACACTCATCAAGACTTCCAATAAGGAAAGTTGTCTTGACATCTATTTATCAGATTTCGTATTCAAAATGAGCGGCATTGGATAAGAGAATCCGGATAGCCTTAAGCAAGGCTACCGATGAAAGGTTTCCTCATAATTGATCCCTTCTTTCTGAATGAACCCTTTAGCAACAAGCCTAGCTTTGAAGGTTTCGACCTTCCCATTAGCTCCTCTCTTCCTCTTGTAGATCCACTTGCATCCAATGGATTTTAAATCTTCGGGTGGTTCTACAAGTTTCCAAACCTGATTAGAATACATAGATTCCATCTATGAATTCATAGCCCTTTGCCATCTTTGTCTTGAAGTGTTTCATTATAGTTACAGGGCTCGTGTTGGAATGCGAAAGAAAAAAGAAGAACCGGCGCTGTGACCGTAAAAAATGGCGCATGCGTTTTTCATGAAAAATCATATCCATGAACTGATATATTAAGATTAAATATACCTTCAAGAAACTTGTATAAGTTTCTTTGATGCAGAACAACGATTCGAGACGACCC
>JAULJZ010211109.1:0-42102 GCA_032270985.1 Heliamphora pulchella | reverse complement strand
GATCATGCTCAAAAGGCTATCAGCATGTTATAGAAATATCTAAACACATGCAAGCAAGCATACTCAATCAACCTCACTAAGTGATAAACCCTCTTCCCATGGCTCCTAGGTATTCAAACCCAGAATTCTGATACCAAGTTGTCACGCCCTCAAATCCAGGGTCACGTGAAAATCCACCAAACACCAGTTTTTATGAAAAAAATAAGTTTTTATACATTCAAATTCACCTGTTGAAATCAAATGAAAACCCAACATACATCTCTCATAAACAGTAGATATCCATATTCAACAAGCATAATTTATCGCCCCGAGGCGTACAAAACACTCCTTTAGCTGGCATACAAAAAGGAAAACTACTAGAGTCTTCTATCAACACGGCCACCACTAGATCAACTCCTCCAGATCATCATTCTCATGTCCTGAAAATGGTTTTACAGCAAAAATCCCACACCGTGAGCCGAAACCCAATAAAAACAAACTATATAAACCTGTAAAGCAGGATATGCACTCATATAGTGGGAGCCAGCTCAACCACAAGTAAAACTAGGCATTATAACTCATGCAAACAACAGTTAAAGAAAACTGCAATCAAAACGTTGCTTTCCACTTGGATCACACAACCGAGGAAAGAAACAAAATAGTTCCTATGTACCGACTCCGTCACAAGGGGACAAATGTAGCAACTACAAACTCCTAGCCCTTTACCCAATCCCTACACATCGTTGGACCGGTTAGATAAATGCAAGTTCAATACAAAGCCACCACAACGTAAAAACTTAATTTATGGGCCCGAAACCCGATGGTACAAAGGACCCAATTGCTTAATTTACGGGGACTGGCCCGAAGGTACAAAGCACCTACTCTGCACACGTTTCTAGACTTACACCGAGCGCAACTCATGCCAAATACCCGCTATACCGGTACATCTAAAGAATCATTTTACAAAACCAAAACGTTTTCACATTTATACCAATGATCCATCCATCAATATGGAGATCAAACAAACATATAGATCCCATCCATGAACATGGAAAGCAAACGAAACATGTAAAAACATGAGTTTCAAAGCTATATAACATATGTATAAAAAGGGATCCAATCCATCTACCATGGAGATCAACAGGTATGTAAGAACACACACTTTTATCAAATGTTTTCAAGGCTGAGCCCCAACCCCAAAGGTTAACTCCAAACCTCCAAAAGAAAACACAATTTTTCCACAGTTTTCATAAAAACTCCTTTTCAACCATTTCCTCCGAAAACCAACCTTTGAAACGCGAGATTTCATGAATCTATCGCTTTAAAACCATACGAGGAAAGAGAGGAGAACCAAAACCCAACCACCGAGCCACCAAAGCATCACCAACAGCCCACACGGGACCCCAGTCGACTGGCCCAAGCCCCCAATGGACTGAAAACTCTCGGGAAAAGAAGAAAAACCAAAACAGAAACATATCAGTCACTGACCTAAAGGTCCAGTCGACTGACTCTCAAAAAGCAAGATCCAGTCGACTGACCACCATGGTCCAGTCGACTGACCTTCCCCAGAAAACGATTTTAAGCCACGGTTTTTGCTTCCAAACCCCAAATCAAACCTCCAAACATCCGTATAACACCCTTGGACATCTACACGTCCAACCCCAACATCAAAACCTCAAAAGGAAACTCTCGGAACATACTTCCATCCACCGAAAACGATGAAAAACGATTTTACAACCAAAAACTCATCTTTGAAACAAAATCGATTTTCATGCGTTTTAAAACGGTAAAAACACGGATGATTACACATAGAACCCTTTAACAGTTATACAGTCTAGAATCCTACCTCGATGAGTCAAAACTCGACGCCTCGATCCACATGCAAAACCGAGCTTCGTCGAAATGAAATTCCGTCCGGATGGATGCGTAGACCACGATGCCAACAACAAGGATCGGCTGTTGGATCATCAAAAATCAAGCCCTGGACCCCTGAGAAGTTAGAGAGAAGGCAGAAAGAAAACTGAAAAAAACTTAGAAGTTAAGTTTTGAAAATATCTTTTGAAAATATCTAACTCCTGATATTTATAGGCCTCTAAAAATTTTTTTTTTTTTTTTTTTAATTTTTAAAATTAGCACAATAAATCCTCGCATCCCCCGGAACTAACCCCGCATGCTCAGATAAATCAAAACATGCATCAAAACGCACATAAGGATATTAAAGCGAAAACGCCTAAAGGTGTTGAAAAACACCGAATATACATATATATCAAAAATGAAACAGTACAGGATCTTACATATAGTCATATCTAAAAAAGTTTTTCTTATCCTTTTTCCTTTCTGTAATAAGGATATGTCCTTACTTACCTTCGAATGCTTTTGCACACTCTAAATAAACAATTTAAGCTCCACATAAAGAAGCTCCCCCCCCCCCCCCCCCCCCCCCCTTTCTTTTTTTTCTCTATCTTATGTTTTGGGTAGAGCTTAATGAAAAATAAAATTCCCTAGGATTCTCCTCCATTTATAGAAGCATACACAAGCATGGGTTGGATATTAAGTGGTAGCTATAAATATTATGTTTCCAAATAAGCTGCAAGTCACCTCAAATAAGTAGGACGTGTTGACATAACAAGCAAGCAAGAGATGATTCACCTCAAGGACACAAGGTGTTTCATAGCAGAAGGTGTAAATACAAGAAGCGTGAGGTTTGAAACACAAACACAAGATGACACTAGTCTTCACACATCTTAGATTGAAAGTTAAGGTGTTACTAATCAAAGCATGAGGTGGCGCTAACCTTGACATATGTCTTAGATTGAAGGTATGAGGTGTCAATAATCAAAGCATGAGGTGATTGAAGTATTGATGTATGTCTAGGCTACAAATGTTAGGGAAGCATGAGGTGGCATTCCACCAATCACGAGGAGTCACATAAATCTTCACCAAGTTACTCATCCTTTTAAACTAGCTATGATGTTTAAATGGATTAGTCCATACTTCGAAGTAATCAATCGCAACAAAAGAAAATTCCTTATTATACCATGATAATTAATATTTTGATTTTTACAATAAGAGGAAACAATACGGGTTATCGAGCATTGTGATAATGAGATACACAATACAAACAAGGCAATAAATGAGCAAAAGGAATCTCAACTCTCCGAACTTCCTCCAAAAAATGAATCTCTATGGCATTTCCCACAACTTGTCACAATCATTTAAAATGTACAAGAACAATAATAAATTTGTAGCTTTACTCTTCTATCCTGAAATTAACTTCTTACTTTGATATTTTTAGTTATTATCAAAATCCTATTGATTAAAGGTCAACTACTTAATGTTATAGAAATATATCAGTTTCCATTTGAGTGGACAAAAATGCATGCACGTAAACTCTGAGCTCGGCTTGGGCACCGATTGGTAACTAGCTTAAAAGCTAGGTTTTTTGTTTTTTTGCGTTTTTAGTCAAAAAGTTAAATTGAATTCAAAATAGATTGTTTGGTAACTTAACTTTTAAGCTAGCTTTTTTTAAATTGGTTATTTGGGTAAAAAGCTAGTTTTTTGCTTTTTGTTTAAAGTTGACAATTTTACCCTTTTATATATTTGATATTAACAATTATATGTAGTTGGTAGTGGTAGTAAATAAGTTATGAATAAGGGGTATTATTATATTTCAAAAGAGGTGGGAGTTTGATTTGAATATTCTGGGAGTTTGTGTTTTGATTTGACTTTTTGACTTTTTAGCTTTTTTGTTTTTTTACCAAACAAGTAAGGTTGGCTTTTTCACGTTTTTAGCCAAGAAGCCAAATAAGCAAAGTTGCCAATCAGGCCCTTGGTTAACCCTTGGAGTCAGATGCTGATGATTTCCCGAGCGTGAAGTGTTTAGATCCAACTATACTTAGGCATCATCAAGCACATAGTCCAAATGAGCCTTAACTCTTTCAAGTATAATAATATTCAAATCCTAAATCAAAATCTTGGTTTGTGAATAAAATAAATTAATATTGACGCAAATTTTACAATAAGAACATAATTATATAATTTAACTGGGAATACATTTTTCATCATCAAGAGATTTTGACTCAAATCTAACCCACTATAAAGTTTTTTTTAAATTATAATATATTCTCTTTTTAAATTCATAAAATGAACAAAAAAAATCTCAAAGAGTGTATAATAATAGAAGACAGAATAAAAACTCTTTAAATTAAACACAACACACTTTAAAATGTGTCTTGTATGCTTATTGTATAGAAAAAAATATTGTATAATCGTTGAGTCTAACTGATCTAGCCCATATCATATTAAACTATATGATTGTTTCACCAAAATAACAATAGAAAAATAGTGAAAATGTTTTTAAATCCTTAAAAAATGTATTTTGACATTTTGAACATAAATTAGATGTCTTACTCTTATTATATTCTCTAATCACCAAATGAGCAACAAATTATGCATGATTATATCTTATTTTTGCAATAAACACACTAAGTTGTATTATAATATTTTCAAAGTAAAACAAAAGTGATAAATGGGAATTCATGATTTGTTTGATATGATAATTTGAAGAATCACATGACTCGTAAATAGTGAATCAACTCGTGAATCGAACCGTGAATCATAAGATTCATCACGATTCTATCACAAAATAGATTCACTCATAGATTGTATCGATTTATATATGAATAGTAAATCGAATCATGAGATTGTAGGATTTTGATAACAATAACTATCATGCTTTTGAAATATAGTTTATTTTAGGACCAAATATCTAAGCACTGGACTTATCCAAAGAATATCCACAAAAAAAAAGTTTGCCCTTCCATTTTCCATTACCTAGTTTAATTTATTTATACTTAATGAAACCTTTCCAAAAAACCGACTGTCGGGTCCATTATCACCATTGCTATGGCAACAAGGCTATTTAATCAAGTTGATAACATATTTAATACTCATACTCTATCCTGACGTGGCCACTGCCATTACACCGACATATCTACGTGCATTTTAGCAGATATTATTTGCATATGTATTTGTATGAATACAAATGTTGATGACATCACTTGTAACTGTTGACATATATTTACCACCACATCATCTCCATCAACAGCTCATCCCCAACAAATAATTCCAGCCTAATCAGAATACATGGCATCCACACAATGGGAACCTAGGAGAAGTTGGAGACATCTAAGTTTCCATGGTAACATTGAACTCCAGTTCAACTATTTCAAAAATCTCCTTTCTATCAGATAACCATATATCAACTAGTTGTCTCTATACTGAGCAGGGCCAATAATTTCTTCGTACTCCTTTTACTTTTTCTTTCTTCCTTCATATTTCTTAGACAATCTCCAATATACCATATTTGAAGATAGCTACGATATGGTTCCTAATGCATATAAGAGATACACTCAAGTACTTCAAATAGAAAACATTTAGAGAGCTGATAATTTTAGATTAATAAGTGTTGGATAGCTTGATACACATTGTTGGGCTCATTCGCTAATAGTTTAAGCTTTTGAGATAATTGATGTTAAGGTGGTTTGAACATATACAACATCAACCAGTTGATGCAGTAGTAAGAAAAAGCGACATGATTATAAGTAATGAAAACACTAAGGGAAGAGTAGACCTAAATTAGTATAGGATGCGGTATTAAGAAAAGATACGAATCTATTAAAACTAACTAAAGATATGACTCTTAACAGAGTAGAATGACGTAAAAACTTCATGTAGCCAACCCCAATTGATTGGGATAAAAACTTAGTTTGGTTTGGTTTGGTATCAAAGCAATAGTTTCACGAAGTATTGGGTTCAAATCTCGTGATGTGTTTTCCTATTATATTTATTATTGTGCACTGTGTGTTGGTGCATCTATTTAATTTAGTTTGTTTATCTCTCTAAGTGAGAGACAGAATAGCACGTGAGGGAAAGTGTTAGATGACTTGATATATATTGTTGGGCTCATTTCCTAACAGCTTAAACTTTTGGGATAATTAGTGACTTAACAATAAGCACGGTCATCAAATCATTGCATATATCGAGCTTAAACCAAAAGAAGAAGAAGAAGAAGAAGAAGAAGAGAATTACAATGCAAAAACCCAAGTCAACAAAATGTTTCACCTTTCACAACTTCTACAGGACTAGCACATCTAATTCCGCCTTGTTTGGTAAACTCATCTAACAACGGACTACCTGCCTGCAGATAGCACAAAGGGCAATCCAACATTGAAATTATGACCAATTTAAAATTAACATCTCTAGCTCTTGGTAAATTGCCAAATAAATACGCTGCATAAAAATGAGAAAGAATTAATTACTTTAAATACATGTACCATAGAAATGATTGCATGCAAGTCATGGTTTATATATTGTGAATAAAATATAAATTAACAATACAAATGCACAATTCTAATATGTAGGGGACTCTCTCTGTTTAACATTTATTACTCCAAATAAGTACTTTTCAAGTCATAAACATAAGGTTTCATAAAAGATAACATTTTCAAAATTCCATCTGCTTAAGCATATGAATTCAAATTTTAAGATAAATAAGCTGAAAATAAGTGGAACTAAACAGCTGAAATAAACCACGCCATGCAATTTCAGTTTTTTTGCAAAGTGCACAACTGCAGATGTAAGGATTTTGTCTCCTCATCATTCTTACCTTCCATCATTGGTTATCATACAATGAATTACAAGTTGAATGCACATTCCATCAAATATATTCCCCATTATAGATTTCACCGTAATTTCTGATAATCATGGCAAGGCTTTAGCTATGCTATGAAGCATAGCTACAGGGACATGGTACGAGTTCAATACAATACATGAATGACGATACGGCAAAATAAAGAAAATAATAATAAGATACGGGTATGGGCGATATACAGCAATAAATTTCTTTTTATTAATTTTTAGCTTTTTATGTTGTTTGTATAAATATACCAAATATAAAACTATTTTTAGAAATAAATAGCAACATATATGAAAGTTGAGAATACATTCATCCAGCTAACGTACAACGATTTGTATTTGTTTTAAGGTGTTACAGGTCTTTAATTATTTTCTAAACCCTTTAAATTTTTGTATAAAATAAGGCACCAAAGTTATTTATTCCACTACCCTTTAATATATATATATATATATATAAGTCCTAACTCCTAACGCATACCCCAACCATACCATAGTCGTAACAATATCATGAAAAAATTTCCTAGACAATGCTCTATTTGTTTTAACTCCGAAAGAATCATTTATCAAACCAATCAGCGCTATTTTATCCATAATCTGTTCATGGCCGAACAATCATCCATGTAGTTTAAATCTGTTCAATCTTAAGGCATCAAACATATGAATTCTATGCATCAATGATCAAACAAACGTAATAATAACAAAGCAACTAACCAAGGCAATGCAAAACTACTCTTTTCACATTGACTAGCTCAATTGTCTGAACTCTACCTTCACTATAGAAATGGAAATAAAGTAAGGTACAACATCTAGTAATTTGAATTTAAGGCTATGGATTCTCTCATTTGGGATAGCTTTTTTAAGGCTTTTCTGCAGTGGCTTCTTTTCGTATTTTCTGTACTGTTTTCAATTTTTGGTTTAAGTTTTTTACTTTTCCAATCCATTATGATAAAAGGAATCCAAAAAGTACGGTTGTTTTGATTAAAGTTGAAAAAAAACTCATGCAAAAAGCCTATTAGGTGGCTTTTTCGTTTTATGTGAACTTTTTTTACTTTTTTGTAAGAAAAATAATTTTTTTATTTCTTTTGGTTAGAAAAATCTAAAACTTATACTCATTTTAGTTAATGTTGAAAAAAGTTCATAAGACAAAAAATACTGTATTAAACAAAATGGACCAAACGCAAGAAATGGGTGATGAATGTCGATGTGTCGAGTTTCTGATCCCAAAGCCTGAAATTGTCATGGATGTGGTTGATCCGTGCATGTTGGGTAAAACCCATTTAAGAACTCTACTTGCTGAGATGAGCAATCGATTCCACAAACGACATAAACGCCTTAACCATTTACTGGTTATTAAACAAAATTGATAGCTTTTGGAATCAAATTTTGTTGTGAAAAGATTGAAACGTACTTCCAAAACTTCCCAGAAAGAAACCTCTACTCTAATCATCAACAAATTCAACGAAAAAACAGAGAAATGGGAATGAAGCACGGACCTCAAACGCTTGGACGCCATAGCCAGAGCAAAGAAGCGAAGCGGCCAATTCCAAGCTAACCTCGTCCAATCCGACGAAGCCAACTACGCTATAAAACGCCATTGGAGCGAACTCGAAGAACTTATCATCCATTTTTTGCTTCCTCTTACCTCAGAAATGGATTCCGATCAATAAACCAAAACCTCACAACTCATTTTCGCGGGAAGTGCCCGAGAGACTTTATAATGTGAAAGCGAGTTCGATGCCATAATTGTCATATTTGCAAATTTTATTTTCCTTATTTTTATTTTTAATAAATTTTTTATAATTTAATAAAATTATTATACTTTACAACTATACGAATTGATAAACTAAATCTTTTAGATTAAAATATATAAAAAAAAATTTAAAATAACAAAAATATGTCAAAATAAATTAATAAGTCAAATTTTATGGTAATAATTTTTTTATTTTTTAATGAAAAAAATTTATTTTTTTATTTATCTCATTAAAACGGCTCAAAAAATTAAAGAATAATCAAAAGATGAAAAAAAATTTATAAAAAACAAAAATAAGTAAAATAATCAAAATTTAGCCCAAACTAATTTTTATTTTTTGCTTTTAAGTTGTCGTATTTAGAATACTAGCATAAATTTTTTATGTTTTTGTGAATAGATTTGATTTTATAATTGAGAGTAATAGAATTATTTCATTAAAAAAATTGCAATGTTTTTGGATATGAATAGACTTCTTTTTCTTTTGATAAAAGAAATAAAAATATATTTTTTTTATTATGCTAGCAACCACTCAATGGGAGATAGATAATAGGTAAAAATATATAAATATCTATATAAATTATATTTATATATGTGAAAATGGTAAGCCTAACATTTGGTATGGCAACAGGCCAGGGCGGGGCGGGACGGGACGGGACGGGTCCATAACGGAAAATATTTTTTCACTTTAAAAGAGATTAATACTAACAACAATGACAAGATAAGATATTAAAATAATAATATTGAACAATAGTTAAAATTAAAAAATAAGAAAAATAAGAAATAAGTAATATTTTTTGTATTCTATTCATATTATATTGTTAAAAAATAAAATTTATATACATGTTCATATATAAAAATATATTTAATTTATCTAATCGGGAAGGGAAAATAGGGCAGTGAATGCAAACATCGTCCCTACCTGTTACCTAATGGGGATAGAAAAATTCATACAAAGTAGGGTAGGGAATACAAGGGCGGGGAAGAGCCGGGAAAAATTGTCATTCTTACTCCACATCTAAAAGTATATTGATATGAGAAATTTTTCGTTACGCACCAAATTATGAGACATGACCGGCTATGGACTATGGACCTTGATCAATAGGCCACGAAAGCTTTGAGAACAAAATAATTCACCAGAAAATATAAAAAATGCTGACATACATTATTACCAAAATTAGCTCAAACCAAAAGTTTTGTGGGTAACAAATGGTTTATTATCCTTCATGAAAAAACTAGTTATAGTCACTGGTCAAATAGAGGAGAAAATGCCGAATCAGAAAACTCCTAAGAGGTTACTAACTGTTGGAGGCAAACTGTCAAGATCATTGATTTGTAAACGATTTTTCGAAAAATAAAATCTGGATGGGTAATCGCCGAAACAGGCTCCAGATAAATTTTTTTGATGTCAAACGATAAAAAATAAAATCCGTGCCACCATAGTTAATTTAAATGAATATCTTTTGGTCAATTCTCTGACTACGAACTTTGATTTCCTGAGTTGAAGCGCCGATCAAACCTTCTACTGTATTTCCGATGTGATTCCCGAATGTAGTATAGGTTACGATTCTTTGAGAACTGAAATCGAAAAAATCGGGACAATCTTAGTCTTGAAAGACAACTTCTGAATTTGATTCAGCCTACTCACATATTTATAGGGCTACAACGAGGACCTGTGGAGTAATTATGATTTAGACTTTTAGTGTAACCCAAATACATATCCAGCAATTTTTGTAAATATGCAAATCTCTCAGCGATTTTTGTAACTATGAAAATCTTACAGTAGTTTTTGTAATTTTTATAAAATACTAAATTACAGTTCACATCACTAAAAAACTGTAACTGCACTCTTAGCCATAATCTCAAGACCAATTTGCATTGAGCTCTTGTTATTAAATGCTTAACTCATCTATCTATGTTAAGATTCTTTATACCTGCCAATTAAATTTAATTACTAACAATTTAATTTAATCAGTATCTTGAAATTGCTTAAACCCTTCTACTTAACTTATCTGACCACCGAATAATCAAATTCATCTATAGGGTTTGACCCAGTCAAAACTTATAAGTTTCCTTAAAGGGGTATCGTTAATCCCGAACAATCGAGACGTGGATTCCACTAATAATTAATATTCACCATATAATTAATATCACTATCCAACTCACCGGCACTATAGACTCATATAAGATCACACCATCTAATGAATCAAAATAATGAATATTAAATATACGCAAATAATAATTATTTCAGGATTAAAAGCATAAGCACTCTTATAATAACCTTGGGGTATGAATTAATTTATATAGTCATTATAAAATTAATTACCCCAATGTGATCATGTTCAATATACACAAGTGTACTAGCACAGTGAGTCGGAACAATAGATGACGTTATTATCTATTTCTCGTAACCAAAACAGGCCTACTAAAACTCTGTGCTAACCGATAGTTTGTCTATTTTCATCTAAACTATGAACAATAACTAATATTCTGCAAGAACCTATAATCTGATATTCTGTGTATAAGCCGTACTCTATATACCAGATTAAATACTGTACAGAATAAAGGACAACTATGCATAATAAAAAAGTGATATTACATACATTGCTCATTAAGATTCTCATAAAATAAAAAATTTATTTATTAAAATAAAATTAAATACTAAAACCAAAATAAAATTCATGATTTTTAGTATACAACCCTAACAATTTCTCACTTATACTAAAAATCATGCTGTTATACATCTGACTCCCATGCCCTCTACATGACTATCGAAAGTTTTAGACAGTAAGCTCTTTGTAAAAGGATCTGCAAAGTTATCTCTCAATACAATTTTAGTTACAGTAACATCACCTATTTGTACAATTTCTTGTATCAGGTGATACTTACGCTCAATGTGCTTTCCTTTCTAGTCGACTTTTAGCTTCTTTGAGTTTGCAACCGCTCTGCTATTATCACAATAAAGTGTAATAGCCGTCTGAACTAAAGGCACCACATCTAAATCCAACAAGAAGTTCCTAAGCCAAACGGCCTCTTTGGCTGCTTTAGAAGCTACCACGTACTCAGCCTCCATGGTGGAATCAACAATGTAGAACTGCTTGATACTCTTTCAACTAATAGCTCCACCTCATAAGGTAAACACATATCCTAAGGTAGACTTACGAAAATCTATGTCTGACTGAAAATTTGAGTCTATGTACCCTAAAGATACTAGACTGTCTGCAGGGTAAATCAACATATAATCGTTAGTCCTTTTCAGGTACTTGATTATATTCTTTATCACAGTCTAATACTCTTGCCTTGGGTTAGATTGATATTTTCTGACCATGTCAACGGCAAAGCAGATGTCGAGTCTAGTGCAAAGCATAGCATACATTAAGCCTCTTACTGTCGAAGTATAAAGAGTTGCCTTCATCTTCTCTATCTTATCAGGTATTTTAGGACACTGATCATTAGATAGAGTGATTCTATGTTTGAAATGGAGAAATTTTTTCTTGGAATCCTACATGCTAAAACGAGTAAGGATATCATCGATATACTTTTCTTGTGATAAGCCTAACATCCTTTATTTTCGATCTTGCAAAAACTTGATCCTGAGGATGTGACTGATTTCTCCTAAGTCCTTCATATCGAACTGCCCAGATAACCATACTTTTACAAAAGATAACACCTCCACATCGTTTTCGATGAGCAAAATATCTTCTAATAAAGTACTAAAAAGACTACAACACTTCCGTTACACTTTTTGTACACACAAGACTCATCTGAAATTTGATCAAAATCATAA
The DNA here is from genome assembly GCA_032270985.1 of Heliamphora pulchella. Classification (NCBI taxonomy): domain Eukaryota; kingdom Viridiplantae; phylum Streptophyta; class Magnoliopsida; order Ericales; family Sarraceniaceae; genus Heliamphora; species Heliamphora pulchella. The sequence continues at coordinate 29,893 of JAULJZ010211109.1, read as the reverse complement.
GACATTATGGCTTGATTAAATTGAGTATTCCAAGACCTTAAGGTCTGCTTAAGTTCATAAATGGATCTCTTAAGCTTATACAACACGTGCTCCTGGCCCTTTGCTATGAAACTGTCTGGTTGTACCATATAGATACACTCGTCAGGACTTCCATTAAGAAAAGCTGTCTTGACATCCATTTGTCAAATTTCGTAATCGAAATGAGTAGCAATGGATAAGAGAATTTGGATAGACTTAAACATGACTACTGGCGAAAATATTTTATCATAATCGATCCCTTCTTTCTGAGTGAGCCCTTTTGTAACAAGCTTAGTTTTGAAGATTTCAATCTTTCCTTCTGCTCCTCTCTTCCTCTTGTAGATCCACTTGCATTCAATGAATTTTATCCCTTTAGTTGGTTTTACAAGTTTTCAGACCTGATTAGAATATATAGATTTCATCTCTGAATTCATAACCTTTTCGCCAAAGATCTGCATCTTTGTCTTGAAGTGCTTCATTATAGTAATAGGATTCGGTATCCAGTTCTGTCGGGATCCTATCAAAAAACTCTCTCAATAACATATACCGATCAGAATGATGAGCAATCCTCTCACTACGACGAGGCATTACTTGCATCTATGTACTAGCAGTAACACGTTGTGCAGAATCTGAACCTTGTGCACCATTATCCACATGCTCATCTGGCATGTTAATGGTAGCATCATGTTCATGATTTGCACATGTCGTGATAATCCTCCCACTACAACAAGGCAATAGAATATCAGTGACTTGTGTTCCTTTTCCGTTCTATTGGTATTTTCTCTCATTTCTTCATGAATAATTTTACTTTTGGGCATGTGGTTCATAATAAAATTATCTTTTAAGAATCGGGTATTGGTGCTAACAATGACCTTCTAATCCTTAGGATTATAAAATAAATCACCATTCATTCTTTTGGGATACCCTACAAAGAAACAGACTTCCGTCATCAGTTATAACTTACCCGTGATCTCTTTCAGCACATGTACTGGACACTCCCAAATTCGAATATATCTCATACTAGACTTACTCTTAGTCTACAATTCTTTAAGAGTAGAAGGTACTAATTTAGAAGGTACCAAATTCAGAATATAAGCCGCTATCTTTAATGCAAGTCCCAAAAACGAATCAGATAATCCTCAATAACTCATCATAGATTTTACCATCTCCATAAGAGTTATATTCCCTTTTTCTGGTACACTATTCTGCTGCGGAGTGCCCGGTGCAGTCAACTGGGATATAATCTTTTCTAATGACAGGTAGTCCCTAAACTCTCCAAAGAGGTCTCCCCACCACGGTCGAATCGTAGTGATTTGATACTTTTACCCAAAACTTTTTTTGCCTTCGCCTTGAATTCTTTGAATTTCTTAAAGCATTCAGACTTACGTTGCATCAGGTAAATGTATCCATACCATGAGTAGTCATCAATGAAACTGACGAAATATTCAAAACCATCTATGGCCCAGATTATCATAGGACCATACACATTAGAGTGAACCTGTGAGACCCTGACCCGTTTTTTTTTTATAGCATTTTCGGACGTGCGTTACGTGTTTTCGTTTGAGCATGTTTTTATTGCTTTTGATGCATGATCGGGTTTAAATATGCATGCAGGGTAGGTTCCCAGGACCGTGGACCGTTGTGGTGCGAATTTTAAAAATTTCAAAAAAATATATTTTGGAGGCCTATAAATATCTGTAGTTAGATGTTTTTCATAAAGATATTTTTCAAAACTTTTTCAGTAAGTTTTTCGTTTTCTCTCTGCCTTCAATCTAAGTTCTCGAGGGCCCGAAGCTCGATTTTCAACGATCAAACAGCGGATCCTTGCTATTGGCACGGTGGGATACGCGTTCATCCGGATAAAATTTTATTCTGGCGAAACTCGATTTTGCACGTGGTTCGAGACGTCGAGTTTTTAACTCATCGAGATAGGATCCTAGACTCTCATGTCATATAAGGGTATTACGTGTAATCGTGTGTTTTTACCGGTTAAAAATGCATGAAAAAGTGGCTTATGTCTCGAATAAATTGGGTTTAGGTTTAAAAAGGGGGTTTTGTGTTGTTTTGGTGGGATGAGATTGGGTTTTGAGGGTTTTTTTTGATGCTTTAGTGGAAGTCTTGGGCTTGTGTATGTCTGAGAATGTTGAAAGAGAGTTTGGTAGCTTCAATTTTGAGTTTGGATGGTTGTTAGATGGTTGTGGGAAGGTTGGAGGCTCAAAATTTGGTAAACAGATCAGGTTCTGGTATTGGACCACTTGAGGGACCTCGAGGGCGGTCTTGGGTTGCTCTCGGGTTGTAGACCGCTGGACAGACCACTTGAGTGGTCTAGCCCGCGGTCTGTTTTTCACTAGTTCAAAATTTGTTTTTAAAATCGATCTATCTCCCTCATCCGGACTCGGAATTGGGTCATGTTTGTGTTCAAATTAAAGCCCCGGAAGTCTTCTTTCCAATGATATCTCTCCCACTTTAAAATTCTTTTTGTAGGAAAAGGTATGATCAAAAGAGTGGAGGTATATCAAGATTTCTAAACTGTTTTTCAACCGTTTTTGGCCGGATGTTTGGGAAAAGGTTATTTTTCATCCTTGTTGCCCATTTTTACCAAGTTTCTTGTTTCTTGGGCCATCGTGGGTTTGTGTTGAATGCTTGGGGGCATTGTGGGTTTGCGTTGGATGTGTGGGGATTTGTGTTTGCCGTGTTGGACGTGTGTGAGTCCGTTTTGGTCGTGTTAGGGCCTTGGGAATTTGTTGGTGTTTTATTGTTTGGTGATTGGGTTTTGGTTTTCGATTGGCATCTTATGGTATTCAATTGATTATTTTATGAGAATTAATTGATTCAAATACCTGTGGATTTCTTTTGGGATTCGGTTGGTCATATGGGTGTTGGTTGTCCCAGTGTGTGGACGGGTTGTTCGGGTAATGTTTTGGCAGGTGGTGTCATGATGTATTGTTATACATGGTTATGTGCATTTATAACTGTTTGTTCATGTACAGATTATGTAATGTGATTTACATGGCTTTCGATGGCATTATGTGTAATGTGATTTATGCTTTAAGACCATGAGTTTTATAGGCATGCGTATATGGGTTTTGAGGAACGGATGCATGTGATGCATACTGCATGAGTTGCAAGTGCTGTGTGAGTCGCGTGTGTAGCATGTGACGTGGTTCATGATACGTAGTGATAGTACGTGATTTTATGCATTTAAATCCCAATTAGGTTATGCATAGGTGTATGGAATGAGATAGATGGTTATGTTAGCTCTGGCTGACGGTGATTACGTTAAGGCTACGGTCCTTCAGTTTCAGTCCGAGAAGATTACGTTGGGGGGTTATGACCCTTCGGTTAAAGTCCATAAAGAGGTGTTCGATAGGGTTACGGTCCCTCGGTGAAAGTCCGTAAAGATGCATTGACGGGGGCTACGGTCCATCGGTAAAAATCTGAGAAGATACATAGATTGCATGAACTACATTATGAGACGAATAGACCAGTTTTCAAATTATTTTAAGAGTCGTGTGAATCACGATCTAAAAACCCCTTTTTACCTGTTTCCAAGGCTCCTGTGAGCGAGTCAAAACATGGTTTGTATCCTCTCTTTCCCTTACCTATCTCGGTTTGCACCGGAGTTGGTGAGCACAGACGAGCTGCGTTCCATGAGGTTTGAGCGGGGCTTGAGGCCAGCGATCAGGGAGCGTGTGGTTGTGCTGGGACTTCGAGTGTTCACGGAGCTAGTGGAGGTAGCAGCGAGGGTGGAGAACACCAGGACTGAGATTCGGGCTTCCAGGGAGGCTAGGACACCACAGGGTGGCACAAAGGTGCAGACAGGTGGGCGTTCTAGTAAGAGACAGAGGTCCTCTGGTACTAGTTTTCACCCATCTGGGTTACCACAGCAGTTTTCAGTACCAGCACCACCAGTGCTTCATGGGGGAGGCCAGAGAAAAGGGAGTTGATTTGCTATCAGTTCAGGCAGCTGAGGCATCGTGTGTCAGAGTGCCCATAGCCGAGGCAGTCCTAGGGTTCATGGAGCCAGTCACAAGGGAGGGAACATATTTGCTATGGATGTGGCCAGCACGGACATATTCGCAGGACCTGTCCCTAGAGGGAGAGTGCGCTGAGTACAGTGGGCACACCAAAGGGTTCGTATGTGCAGGACCGACAGCAGCATTCAGCAGTTCAGACTTTTCGAGCGACGACAGGTGTGGGTGCTTCAGTTCAGTCGGTACGACAGCCGACCGTGTCGGGTGGCAGAAAGGATAGAGCGGTATTGCCCCGAGTGTATTCACTTATAGCTCCTAGTTCTTCAAGGGCACCGACCACGCGTGATGATGCAGATGCAGATCTTTCTCCATTGCACCGAGGTACCTTTTTGATTTTGCAAGCTTTGGGCGAGTTCTTTTGTTGTATCTGTTTGGGCATTGGCAATGGACTCTGTGGATGGTGTGTTGCGTAGAGGCAGTGGTTGGTGACGATGCGAGGTTGGGGGAGTTGTAGATCCCGTGTTTTGAGATAGTTGGTCATTGTCTAGTATGCGTAACCTTGTTTGACTATATCCTAGGAACGGTTTGGCTAACCATCTCGTATGCTGTGTCGATTATGATCAACGGTTTGTTGTTTTGACCTTGAGTTGAATTTTGGGGACGAAATTCCTTTAAGGGGGTAGAGTTGTGAGACCCTGACCCATTTTTTTTAGCGTTTTTGGACGCGCGTTACATGCGTTCGTTTGAGCATGTTTTTATTGCTTTTGACGCATGATCGGGCTTAGATATGCATGCGGGGTAGGTTCCCGGGACCGTGGGCCGTTGTGATGCGAATTTCAAAAATTTAAAAAAAAGATATTTTGGAGGCCTATAAATATCTGGAGTTAGATATTTTTCATAAAAATATTTTCCAAAACTTTTCCAGTAAATTTTTCGTTTTCTCTCTACTTCTCTCTAAGTTCTTGGGGACCCGGGGCTCGGTTTTCAACGATCCAACAGCGGATTCTTGCTATTGGCACGGTGGGCTACGCGTTCATCCAAATAGAATTTCATTCTGGCAAAGCTCGGGTTTGCACGTGGTTCAAGACGTCAAGTTTTTAACTCACCGAGGTAGGATCCTAGACTCTCATGTCATATAAGGGTGCTACGTGTAATCATATGTGTTTTTACCGGTTAAACATGCATGAAAAAGTGGTTTATGTTTCGAATAAATTGGGGTAGGTTTAAAAATGGGGTTTTATGTTGTTTTGGTCCGATGAGATTGGGTTTTGAGGGTTTCTTTCGATGCTTTAGTGGTAGTCTTGGGCTTGTGTATGTTCGAGGATGTTGAAAGAGAGTTTGGTAGCTTTGATTTTGAGTTTGGATGGTTGTTAGATGGTTGTTGGAAGATTGGAGGCTCAAAATTTGCCAAAAAGGTCAGTTCCTCGCGTAAGACAGCTTGAGGGACCGCCCAAGCGGTCTAGGGGCGGTCTTGGGGAGTTCTCGGGTTGCCTGACTGCTGGACAGACCGCTCGAGCAGTCTAGCCCGCGGTCTATTTTCGCTGGTTTAAAATTCGTTTTTAAAATCTATGTATCTCCCTCATCCGGACTCGAAATTGGGTCAATTTTGTATTCAAATTGAAGCCCCAGAAGTCTTCTTGCCAATGACACCTCTCTAATCTCAAAATTCCTTTTGTAGAAAAAGTTATGACCAAAAGAGTGAATGTATGCCAAGATTTCTAAACTGTTTTTCACCCGTTTTGGGTCGGATGTTTAGGAAAAGATTATTTTTCATCCTTGTTTCCCCTTTTTACCAAGTTACTTGTTTCTTGGGGCGTCGTGGGTTTGTGTTGGGCGCTTGGCGGCATCGTGAGCATCGTGGGTTTGTGTTGGACGCTTGGGGGGCGTTGGGTGTTTGTTGGTGTTTTGTTGTTTGGTGGTTGGGTTTTGATTTTCGATTGGCGTCCTATGGTATTCAATTGATTAATTTATGAAAATTAGTCGATTCAAATACCTATGGATTTTTTTTGGGATTCGGTTGGTCGTGTGGTGGTTTGGGGGTCGTGTTGTGGCCTCGGATGTTTCATTTAGATGCCAACCTTGGGTTGACGTGCATGGTTAGATTTTGGGTGTTGTGGTACGGTTGTGTGCATAATGGTTAGGCGCGGGTTGTGTGAGTCCGTGGTTTGGTTTTAAGGTGAGGTTTTGGTGAGAACCTGGTTTGTGGGTTTGGTGTTGGCCTTTGGTTAGGTCTAGTCCTGTGGGTTTGTTGTTCGTGTTGGCGCGTGTGGGCGTCATGGGTCCAAGTCAGTGGATGTTGGAATATGTGGCGAGTGGTGTGAGGTTAAATGTGGCTATGTGCTCTTATAACTGGCTCTGTACATTTCTAACTCTGCTTTATTTATGTACGGAATATGTAAGTTGATTACATTATTTTGATATCGTTATGTGTAACGTGATTTATGCTTTAAAACCTAGAGTTTTATACGCATGTGACGTGGTTTGTAGAACGTCGTATTGATACATGATTTTATGCTTTAAATCCTGATTTAGGTTTGCATATGTGTTTGGAATGGGACAGATGAATTTGTGACCCAGTAGATGTTGATCCTGGTTGATGCATGGGTGCGTGTGTGGGTGTGTGTGAGCTCTGTCGATTGAAACGAGATCCTGACGAGGCACTGGGGTGTGTACGCTCTGTCGGCTGAAACGAGGTCCTGATGAGACATGTGTGTGTGTGCGCGCTCTGTCGACTGAAACGAGGCCCTGACTAGGCACTTGCGAGGGTGTGTGTATGCGTTATCCGAAGGCTGAAATGAGGTCCTGAGGAGTTATGTGTTGCATGTATTGCATGAATTGCATATCGGGACGGATAGACCAATTTTCTTAAAATCGTACTATCAGCCTATGGGAGTAGAAATACTAGAATCGTTTTCAGGGCTCTGATGAGTCAAAAAATGGTTTTTATCCTCGCTTTCCCATTGCATGTGAAAATCGTTTTTGCTAGCTCTCGTGAGTCATGATCTAAAATCGTTTTCAAATTGTTTTCAAGGATTGAAAGAGAGTCTAAACCTGCACTTCGATTTCCTAGCATGTTTTGTTTATATTGCATGCTTGTCTAGTTTCTGCTGAGTCTTGGCTCACGATGTGGGATAAAATATTTTCAGGTACCGATCACGCGCACTTCGATTTCCTAGCATGTTTTGTTTATATTGCATGCTTGTCTAGTTTCTGTAGTCTTCCTTTTTGTTCTTTCTGTTACATGTATGTTGTAACATGTTTTCTCGGCGTTGGAGCCTTGTAATGTAAGCCGTTTGGCGTTTATATGCAATGCATGTATGATTTTATTTGAGAGTGTATTCTCGAGTTGAGTAATATTATGGGTTGTTTGTGGTGTTTCACATGACCCAGAGTTTGGGGCGTGACATTTCTTATGAAATTTGCAACTTATGATGAATTTTGGTGTCTTGGGCTAAAATTATAATTATTTAGAAGTTTGGAATTAAAAGTGTAATTATTAGAAGTTGAGGTATTAGGTCTTTGAGTATATTTTCTTCCTGAATTAGAGGTTATACTTGATTCACTTATTTTTCAAGCTTAATATTTGTGTTTTGCTATTTTAGAGTAACACTAATGAACTGTTAGGCTTGAAAGATTGACTAGGTTGGCTCTTTTTAAGAAAAGTTTGAGGCCTAAAATTTCGTTTTTAGGTTTAGTTCTTCTGGATTTTTATCGTTAACGTAACCCTAAACCTGAATTCGATAACACATCTTCTATTGTTTCCTTGCTAACTCTATAACTTAAAACTGGATCCTTATAGATTTAGTTAGGTACCGACTAGCCACACTAGGCAATAACCAACAATTATAAACAAATATACGTTTCCCTCACTACCGGACCACCTGAAGGCACTGATAGGCAACCCATCATATAGGTTTTAAATTTGTCACACTGTAGGGACCTGGTCCCTTGAAATTTAAAAAGATTTATTTAAAACTTGTTGTGGTTTCTTTGGTGGCATATGATGGAATGTTTAATTGTGAGACCCGATTCTGTTTTATTTTCATAATGTTTATTCGATGTGTTGGCTATTGCTTTAATCGTTATAGAATGTCATATTTTTATATGTGTTGCACGCGTGGATTAGGCTCTGCTTCTTTTGTTCGGGTTTTCACCCAGCGATGGAAGCTCGAGCCATGTAATGATGTATATTGCTTGGTCTTGGAAGTATGTTTTGTAAGTCTTGAAGCGATTATATTAATGCATGTATGCAGTGATGTTTTCGAGAAAGGAACCTTAGGTTGGTGGTAGTTTTGTTTGTTTTGGTTTGAGTTTCATGCTTTCTATGATTCCTTTTCAAGTCGAATGAGTGACTTCTTTATCAAATAAATGTTTTGTCCCAAATTCTTTGGTCATTTAAACCCCAGTTCAGAGATCAAGTCTTAGGAGTGTTTTTGAGACTTGGGAAGATTTTCTGATTTTTGGCTTGAAAATCTCTCGGGTGTCTCACCGCTCGTGCAGATCTCTGAGCGCTCAAGTAGACAGCCGCTACATAGAAAAGTTGGATTTTGTTTCGAAATGGGTTTTGGTTGGAGAAGCTTGGGGGTACCCTTTTGTTTTAAAATGGCATATTTTGTTAATTGTTTTACAAATAAAATCTCATTTTCGTTTTGGTTCCCGTGGAGTTTTATCGTTTGGAATTTGGGACATTACAACTTGGTATCAGAGCTCTTGGTTTAAATACCTAAGAGCCGCGGAAAGAGGTTTCATCACCCTGTGAGGATGATTGCGTGTGCTTAATTGCATGTATTTAAATATTTTCATAACATGAGTATGTTAACATGTTGGTTATGAAAATGCTGTGTATACGTGAGCATGGGGGTTGGACCTTAGGATTGACTGGTTTGGCCTTTAGGCGTTTGAATTAACAGACTTGGAAGCCAAGTTAGAAATGCATTTGGCCGACGTCTTTTCTAGTAAGAAATCTAAGTAGGTTACCCAAATTGACACATCACTCTTGTCGATTCTCCTCGATATGTGAGATGTATTTACATGATCGTCTATAGCTAAGTGTTAGCATGATTGTGTGACTTTTATCTGTAATAACACGATGGGTTGAATCTTATGTTGTTACGTTCTATGTTTCTATCATATAGAAGTTATGTCTGTGCGGAGAGGACGAGGCCATGATCAAGGTCGTGACCGTGGTTTAGGCCAAGGGGATGTGCCAATCCGTGATGTTGGGGATCCTAATGCTCTCCAAGGATCGGTAGATGGGGTAGACTTACTACAGGAGATGGTAGGCTCCATCCGCCAGCTAGCCGAGGTAAGTAGAGGAAGAGAGAGAATACCTAAGCCAAGAGCGACTGTAGCAATGCGAGAGTTTCAGCGTCTGGACCCTCCTACCTTTGTTGAGGATCCCAATCCCAAGGTGGCCACAAAATGGTTGGAGCTTATGACTAGGATTTTGGATACACTACAGATAGTTGAGGATGACCTGATGGTTGAAATTGCTGTATTTCGGCTGAGAGGTGATGCCCATGAGTGGTGAAAATTTGCCAAAACTACCGTGGAAGGTACATAGGTAGCGTTTACCAAAGTATTTCTGGATAAATACTTTTCTGAGTCCTATAGGGATGTTTATCAGGGGGAATTCCTTTTCCTTACCCAGGGGGTAATGACTATGGTTCAGTACAAGGCATAGTTCACCAGCTTGTCCCGTTTTGCACAGAAAATTGTAGCTACAAACGAGTTACGTACAAAGAGGTTTGAAAGAGGTTTGAGACCCGCGATCTAAGATTGAGTAGCAACATTGAGGATGCAGGTCTTTACAGAATTAGTGGAATCAGCCATTACTGTAGAAAATACCTTTAATGAAACACGTAGGGCTAGAGAGAGCATAACCCAACAAGGTGAAGGAGGTGCACAGTCTGAGGGGCACAGGAATAAGCAATAGAGGTCATCCAATTTTAATTACCATTCGACGGGAGCATATCAGCAGTAGTTGTCTGCACTAACACCCTCAGTGGCTTCATCAAAAAGGCTAGAGTAGAGGGAGATCATTTGTTATCAGTGCAGGCAACTAGAACATCGTGCGTCAGGTTGCCCACAAAAGAGACAGTCTCAAAGTTCAATGCCTGTTCAATCACAAGGAAGAAAGCCACCAGTCTATTTTGGGTGTGGCTAGTTGGGGCATTTCATAGGAACTGCCCTCAGGGAGGCAGTGTACCGAGCACGGCAGGTGCACCAATTGTTCAGCCCGTGCAGGATTGACAGACTTACCAGCAATAGCAGCCAGCAGTACAGACTTCCAGGGTAACAGACATGGGTGCCTCAGCACAATCGATATAGCAATCGACAGTCTAGGGCTATGGTGGACAGACTAGGGCACCACAGGGCAGAGTATACGCCCTTACTGATCTCAGTTCTTCTAACGCACTGGTCATGCCTAATGCTACAACTACTATATCAATTATCAGAGGTACTCTCTTAGTGTATAGAGCATGGGCCAGTGTTCTTATCGACACAAGAGCATCACATTCCTTTAGTTCATTTGCTTTCGTATCTGCTTTGGGGTTAGAGATAGACTCGTTAGGTAGTACGCTGTGTGTAGAGACCCCGATTGGTGGGAATGTGGTGTTGGGTCGAGTTTGTAGATCCTGTGAGTTAGAGGTCGCCAACCGCTGTTTAGAGTTTGATTTCATCATTCTAGACATGACCACATTTGATAACATCCTAGGGATGGACTGACTAACCACCTATCGTGCCTTTATCGATTGTGATGGACGGAGGGTATCAATTTGTACGCTTGAGGGTGATTGATTTTCTTCTGTGGGCGATAGGGATGAGGGTTTAGTGTCCATACCCGATGTTGACCGGAACCGAGGAAACCTGGGTTTCCTCTTTTCTACTCACATGTTGGATAAAGCGGTTGGGGTTCGAGGGGAGCTTCCCCTGTGGTTTGTGACTATCCAGATGTCTTTCCTAACGATCTATTTGAGTTACCACCAAGTCATAAGATAGAGTTTTCTATTAATCTCATTCCCGGACATGCTCCTATTTTGCTGCCATCTTATCATTTTGCACCGACTGAGTTGCGAGAGCTTAAGGTACAGCTTCAAGAGTTGCTTGATAAGGGGTTTGTACGCCCGAGTATGTTACCATGGGGAGCTCCGACTTTATTTGCTAAAAAGAAAGATGGGTCCTTGAGGTGGTATATTAACTACCGAAAGTTGAATCTGGTAACGGTGAAAAACAAGTATCCTATGTCGAAGATTGATGACTTGTTTGATCAACTAAAGGTTCGAGTTGCTTTTCGAAGATTGATTTGAGATTAGGGTATCATCAGTTAAGAATTAGGAACGAGAACATAGCGAAGACCACCTTTCGGACTTGTTATGGTCACTATGAGTTTTTGGTTATGGCGTTTGGTTTGACGAACGCTCCTGTGACGTTCATGGGTTTGATGAACCGTCTATTCCATTCGTATCTTGACAGTTTTAAGGTTGTGTTCGTGGATAACATTCTTATTTACTCACCCTTAAGGGAGATGCATGAAGAACACCTATGTATTGTTCTACAGCTTTTGAGAGAGCATCTTCTGTATGCGAAGTTTGAGAAGTGTAAGTTTTATATGCCTGAGGTGAGATTTCTTATACATGTGGTATTGAGGGATGGAGTATCTGTGGATTCTTCGAAGACTGACACACTGATAAATTGGGAATAACCAAAGAATGTATTTATGATCTGCTGCTTTTGGGTTTGGAAGGCTACTACCGGCGATTCATGAAAGATTTCTCTAGACTTGCCGCGCCGATGACGCGTTTTATATGAAAGGGAGTCAATTTCATTTAGAGTGAGCCATGTGAGTTAGCATTTCAAGAATTGAAGAAAAGATTGGCGAGTGCACCAGTGTTAGTCATTCCAAAACAAGGTTTGGGTTACATAGTGTATTGTAATACGTCGCATGATGGTTTGGGTTGTGTTTTGATGCAAAAAGGTAAAGTTGTGGCTTACAAATCTCGACAGTTGAAGACTCGTGAACAGAATTACCCGACACATGATTTGGAGTTAGCCGCCGTGGTCTTTGCCTTGAAGGCATGGTAGCACTATTTATACGGTGAACATTTTGAGGTTTTCACGGATCACAAGAGCTTGAAATACTTGTTTTCACAGAAGGATCTGGATCTACGCCAACAATGGTGGATGGAGTTTGTGGAAGATTATGATTTTTACCTTCAGTATCATCCGAGTAAGGCTAATGTTGTGGCTGATGCTCTTAGTAGGAGATCTCAAGGTTCATTAGCTTCAATTACTATACGAGAATTGGACATACTTGGAGAGGTTGGTGAGTTTGATCTATGTCTCAAGGAGATAGAGAAGGGTGCAACCTTATTTTCTGTGGTTTCACGACCTATGTTGGTTACTGGTGTGCTAGAGACTTAGCAGACAGATTAAGAAGCTCAGATGTTACGGGATCGTATTGCTAGTGGAAAAGACACCGTGGGATGGGATGTGAGCTCGGATCATAGTTTGAGATTGGCAAGGAGAGTGTTTGTGCCAGAGTCGTGTCGTGCCAATATACTACGTGATTTTCACTATTCTCGTCTTACAATGCACCCGGGAGGCACCAAGATGTATCATGATCTGCGCCGTCAGTTCTGGTGGAAAGGAATGTAGAAAGATGTGGTTTAGTTTATTTCTCAGTGCCTTACTTGTCAGCAACTGAAGGCGGAACACTAGAGGCCAACAGGTTTACTTCAGTCGTTATCTGTATCAGAGTGGAAGAACGAGAACATCACGATGGATTTTGTAACTGGACTTCCTAGATCGCCTAAAGGACACGATGCTGTTTGGGTTGCGGTTGATAGATTGACGAAGTTTGCACAATTTCTCCCCATTCGCATAAAGATTTCTGTGGACAAGCTGAGTAGACTATATGTCAGTGAGAATGTTCAGTTACTCGGAGTACCTATATCTATTGTTTCTGACCGAGACCCGCGCTTCACGTCGCGCTTTTGGCAAAGTTTTCAGGTAGCTTTGGGGATGAGCTTGCTTTTTAGCATTGCCTTTCATCCTCGGACGAACGGTTAGTCTGAGCGGACTATACAGATTTTGGAGGACATGCTACAAGCTCTTGTGCTCAATTTTTGGGATTCTTGGGAAGATCATTTACCGTTGGCAGAGTTTACGTATAACAACAGTTATCAGTCTAGCATTGGAATGACATCTTTTGAGGCCTTGTATGGCTGACCATGTAAATCACCAGTATGTTAGACGGATGTGAGAGAGACCGTAGTTTTGGGACCCAACTTGGTGCGGGAGATGACAGAAAAGATCGCTATGATTTGCTAACATTTGATGACGGCCCAAAGTCATCAAAAGAATTACGTCCATCAGAGGATGAGGCCTTTGGAGCTTGCGATGGGGGACCATATGTTTTTGAAAGTCTCACCACGCCGAGATTTAATGAGATTTGGCCGTAGCAGGAAACGATTACCACATTTTATTAGGCCGTTTGAGATCCATGAGAGGATTGGGAAGGTGGCATACCATCTAGCTTTACCTCCTCAGTTGGCATCTATGCACAACGTGTTTCATATTTTCATGCTTCGGAAGTACGAGCCTGACCCGTCACATGTGTTGGATTGGGTTAGGTTACGAGTGGAGAAGAATGTTACTTATGAGGAGCGACCAGTGATGATTGTGGGCACGAAGGAGCAAATGTTGAGAGGGAGAATCACTGCTTATGTCAAGGTTCTGTGGCTTTATCTATTGGAGACAAAACTGCCAAATCATTGTTTTTGTCAATGATTTTTGGTTAAAAAAAATTAACTGGATGGGCAAACGCTAAAACAAACTCCAAATAAAACTTTTGACGTCGAACGATCAAAATAAAAACCCGTACAACCACAGTTAATTTACAAGAATACCTTTTACTGGATGATTCTTCAACTACGATTTTGATTTCATGTTAAAGCTCCCGTCTGACCTTCTATTGTATTCTCTTATACGATTCCCGAATATAGTGTGGGTTATAATCTATCGAGAACACGTACTGGCAGAAACAGGACAGCTTTAATCTTGAAGATAAGTTATGAATTTGGTTCAGTCTACCCGCATATTTATAGGTCTACAGCAGGGACTTGTGGAGTAATTATGACGAAGACTTCTAGTGGAACACAAATACCCATCCAGCGGTTTCTGTAATTAAGTAAACCTCATTGCAGTATCTGCAATTATGAAAACCTTGCAGCGATTTTTGTAATTTTTATAAAACACTAAATTACAGTTCATACCACTAAAGAACTGTAATTACACTCTTAGTCATAATCTCAAGATTTTCTTGCATTGAGCTCTTGTTATTAAATTCTTAGCAAATCTCCTCACGTTAAAATTTTCATTACCCGCCAATTAAATTTAATTACTGACAATTTAATTTAATCGGCATCTTGAAATTTCTTAAATCCTTCGGCTTAAATTATTTGACTGCCGGATAATCAAATCCACTTGCAGGGTTTGACCCGATCAAAACTTATAAGTTTTTTTAATAGTGTATCGTCAATCCAGATCATACGAGATGTGGATTTCGTCAATAATTAATATTCACTATATAAATAATACAGCTATACAACTCACCGGGTGTTGGCTTGGGTATGGGCCAGCATCCTGCCGTGGCGAAGGCCTTGGTTTAGGTCGAGTCACAGTCGACTTGTGGCTCATGGCGCTGTACCCTTTAAGGAAATAATGTTGCGCCTTCACCACCACCTGCGGGTTTTGGTGAGATGGTAAGCGCGATCCACAATTGGTATCAGAGCGAGGTCTCAAGTTCGATTCCCCATCGTGGAAGGTCCTGTGTCTTGCGGGTTGTGCGGCAGGTGCTGGGGGGATTGTTGGCCTGGGTTTGGGCAAACATCCTGCCGTGGCGGTGGCCCGAGTTTAGGCCGACTCACAGTCGACTTGTGGCGCTTGGCGCTGTACCCTTTAAGAAAATAAAGTTGCGCCTTCACCACCACCTGCGGGTTTTGGCGAGATGGTAAGCGCTTGATCCACACCGGAAATATAAACCTATATAAGATTATACCTTCTAATAAATTAAAACAACGAATATTAAATATATGCAAATTAGTAATTATTGTATAATTACGAGTATAAGCACAATTTATAATAACCTTGAGGTGTGAATTAATTTATATAATCAATATAAAATTAATTACCCCAATGTGTCCCGTTTAATACACACAAAGTATACTAGTACAAAGAGTCGGAACAATAGACGACGCTATTATCTGTTTTTTATAATCAAGACAGACCTACTAAAATTCTGTACTACAGTCGTACCAATGGTATGTCTCCATCTAAACTGTGAACAAATACTTATATTCTGTAAAAACTTAAAATCCAGTCTTCTGTGTGCAAGTCGTACTCTATACACCAGATTAAATACTGTATAAAATAAAGGACATCCATACATAATATCAAAGAAATGATATTGCATACATTACTCAATAAGATTCTCATAAAATAGAAATCTAATTTTATTAAAATAAAATTAAATACTAAAAATATGATTTTCAGTATAGAACCCTAACAATCTCCCACTTACATAGAACCTGACTTCCTAAGAACTCCCTCAGCTGCATGAAATTCCATAAGAAGTTCTGCCAATGAAAAGCTGAAAGAATCAAATATCTTTCCGTGTACATGATTCTAAATATTCTTGTTTACCAAACCATCTTTTCGTGTTTTAATGCATAACAAATAAAATTTATAAATGCACAATTTTTTCTTCAGCTTTTCAACTAAGTTAGTGATTAAAGACATTTATTTATTTTATTTTTCGTTTCACATTTTTTAAAAATTAATAATTTATTTAGATTAAATATTTTTCTATTTAATTAATTCAAAATTCCAAATTAATGTTAACGTTTTTTCAAGATATCCGATTTTATGAACAATCATCTTAAACATGATATTTTATAAAATATATATATATATATATATATATATATAAATTTCATTTAATTAAAAACTATTAATTAAAAAAACTTAATTTTATTTTCCATTACAAAATATTTTTATTAAAATCGAATTTTCTGAATTAATTAAATTAATAGGAGAATATAATACAAATATATGTCATCCATGCAATTAATATGAATATACATGCACGATATGTATATATCCTGGTTTTATGATCGATTAAAAACTCTGGTGAGTTTCAAACTTCTATTGAAGATAAGCTATAATAATCTTCATTCCTGTCAGCTTTCTGTATTGCGATTGCATTAGGATTCTTTGATAAATATTGATATATACAGATATATTATATCAATATCAAAATACATCAGAAACATCGAGCCAAGACAGCCCGGGACAACCCACCACCGTCAGCCACCATGCTGCTGCCGATGCCACCTAGTGCGGCCACCTCGGTGCTCCATTTTTTATGCTCTTTATACTGAAAAATAACTCTTAAAAAGTAATATTTTTTGTCAAAAAACCATTCTAAGAATTTTTCGAAAAATAGTCCTTAAAGCCACCGCTGTCGTTGTTTGCACCGCGGCCCCAAACAGCTGCCTGTTTGGGCTTTTTCTCGCGGTATTTTTGCTCTTGTTTTTTTTTTTTGAAAAAATAACTCAAATATTCAGCAACTTGTTGTTTCGAAGAATGTCTCGAAAATACTCTCAAAAAATCCCAAAAACTAGCCCCGAACAGCGCCGCCCAGTGCCGCCGAAAACCACCTGTTTTTGCAGTATTTTTTGTGCTATTTTTTTCCCACTTTGGACAATTCAAAACCAGTCTCGTGTTTTTGAAACAGTTTTTAATACTATTCTTCAGTTTAAAAATTATTTTAAAAACAACTTCTAGAAAATAAGTCAAAAAATCGTGAAAAAATCACAGCGATCTGTGGCCCATAACTCCTGAAATCGCCGATGGTACCACTGTCTATTCTTCGTGTTCTTGTATATTCAACATGTTCTTAAAATATTTGAAACAGATATTTATAAACAAAAACTGCTATTACATCGATACCTATGTTCTGTAGGCTCACATTCGTCTAGAAAAAATTTAATCTATCACGATAAATCCACGTGATTAAAAAAATAAATAAATCATCATCCAAACCATTCAATCAAATATGAATAAATATGATGATCACAAATTCGGAATTAGAACGCCTGAAAACAAAGTTAGCACAGTTTCAAAATTACCCGGCTCCGAAAATCGTAAACAAAAAACAAAACAGCTCTGATACTAATTGTTGGAGGCAAAATTGCCAAGATCATTATTTTTGTAAACAATTTTAGTAAAAAATTAACTGGACGGGCAAATGCCAAAACGGGCTCCAGATAAAACTTCTGACGTCGAACGATCAAAATAAAAACCCGTGCAACCATAGTTAATTTAGAAGAATACCTTTTTCTGGTCGATTCTTCAACTACGATTTTGATTCCGAGTTGAAACTTCCGTAAGACCTTTTACTGTATTTCCTTATACGATATCTACAATTATGAAAATCTTGTAGCAATTTCTGTAATTTTCATAAAATACAAAATTACAATTCACACTGCTAAATAACTGTAATTGCGCCCGAAGCCATAATCTCAAGACCTTCTTGCATTGAGTTCATGTTATTAAATACTTAACCCATCTATCCACGTTAAGATTTTTGATATCTGCCAATTAAATTTAATTACTAACAATTTAATTTAATCAGCATCTTGAAATTCCTTAAATTCTTTCGCTTAACTTATTTGACCGCCGAATAATCAAATCCACCTGTAGGGTTTGGCTCGGTCAAAACTTATAAGCATTCTTAAGGGGGTACGTCAATTCCGATCATTCGAGACGTGAATTCCATCAATAATTAATATTTAGCATATAAATAATACCGCTATCTAACTTACCAAAAATATAAACCCATATAAGATCGCACCCTCTAATGAATCAAAACAACGAATATTAAATACCCAAATTAATAATTATTTTAGGATTTAAAGTATAAGCACTATTTATAATAATCTTGGAGTGCTAATTAATTTATATAGTCAATATAAAATTAATTATCCCAATTTGTCTCGTTCAATACACACAAAGTGTATTAGCACAAAGATCAGAACAATAAACGATGCTATTATCTGTTCTCCATAACCAAGATAGGCCTACTAAAACTTTGTGATACAGTCGTATCGATGGTATGTCTATTTCCATCTATACTGTGAATAAATACTTATATTCTGCAAGAAGCTAAAATCTGGTCTTCTATGTGCAAGCCGTACTCTACACACCATATTAAATACTGTACAGAATAAAAGACATTTATGCATCACAACAAAAAAATGATATTGCATACATTGCTCATTAAGATTATCATAAAATGAAAAACTAATTTAATTAAAATAAAATTAAATACTAAAAACATAATTTTTTGTACACAACCCTAACATTATCACGGAGTCGAGGAAGCGACGTGGGAGCTTGAGTTCGATGTTCGTGCTAGATTCCGGAGTTGTTTGCTTCTTGACCTTGTAGCAAATTTCGGCGGTAAAATTCCTTTTAGGGGGAGAGTTGTGAGACCCGGTTTTGTTTTATTTTCATAATGTTTATTCGTTGTGTTGGTTATTGCTTTAATCATTATAGAACATCATATTTTTATGTGTCATGCATGCGTGGATTTGGTCCTGCTTCATTTGTTCAGGTTTTCACCCAGCAATGGCCATTCGAGCGGTGCTCTGTTCGCTCGAGCAAGCTAGTGGCCGAGAGTTGGGTCAATGGGGGATCGCTCGAGCGAATCCCTGTTCGCTTGAGCGGACAGCCGGGCATGAGATTTTATAAAGACAGCTCATGCCTTGATCTTTGTGCCAAAGCTTGTTGTGCAAGTTCTCTTCTCTCTCTCTCTACCAAGAACTCTCAAAATCTCTGCATTCTCTCTAGCTTTAGGCTTGGTTTGGGTTCGAATCTTGGCATTCGGATAGTCGATCCTCGATATCCTCGCCGTAGCCTTCGCGTTCATCCGAACGAAATTGCATTTTGGCGACTTTAGTTTCTCGCCAGTGTTCAAAGCTTCGAATTTTAACTCGTCGAGGTAGGATTCTAGACTATCTTACTTTAAAAGGGTGCTACATGTAATTATATACATTTTCTACCATTTTAAAATGCTATAATTGTTGGACTTTATGTTTAAACCGTATTTAGTTGGACAAAAAAGCATGTTTTGCATTTGTTATGGTTTATTACAAAGTTGGTGGACGTGTGGGTGTCCGTGGTTTTCAAAAAGGTGACTTTGAAAATGGAGAGATTTATGTAAAAGTTATGAAAATCATGTTTTGAGGGTTTTGAGCTAACCCTTGGGGTTGATCCTTGGTTTTAAATATTTCGGTTGAAATGGTGAAACATTTGGAAGATATTGATCATTTTTTCTTGGTTATGGACAACGTGGTGAGAGGCCGTTAGACATTTTTTACATGATTAATGTACTGTTTTAAACATTTTCATAGTCGAGCTACGTGTTTTTAATGATTTGGAAGATGTGCCATGGAAGTGCATGTGTGTTTGGGCCGCCATTGCACCTTGGTGAAAGTCCAAAAAATTTTCGCATGTAGGTGCTTCACTTCTTTGGATTAATCTCTGTAAATGAGTGGTTATCCCATTGGGAGGCGTGTGCTGTTGTAATTCCGTATAGAACTTGTTATTACCTAGTAGGTCAATGGATGCCCCCGGAACTAGGGTGATGGGCGAGAGTTTATAGTTATTACCTTTGTCCCCGATATAACAGAGTCGGTACATAGGAATCATTATCAGTTGTGGGAACCGAGTGGAAAATAATATTCTGTTAATGTTTTTTTCTTAAACTTTTGGACGTAATTTGCATTATATAAAAATGTGTGATTTTAAGGCTAAAAAACCGTTTTGAGGCTTGTGAAGCTGAGTCGATTCCATACTATGTGATTGCATATCATGTTTTACTTCATTATAGTCTGTTCCTATTGGGTTTTAGTTCACGGTGTAGGATTTGAAAACCTTTTTCAGGTAGCCTGGATTACGTGGGTTGATCTTGTGGAGCCGGGGTGGCGAAAGACAAAACTTTTTGTTTATTTATAGTAGTTTTGTTGTTCGAAAGTTTGTTACCACCTCTTGTTATGGAGCCATGTAATGATGTATATTGGTTGGTCTTGGAAGTATGTTTTGTAAGCCTTGAGGTGATTATATTAATGCATATATGCAGCCATGTTTTTTAGAGAGGAACCTTGGGTTGGTGGTAGTTTTGTCTGTTTTGGTTTGGGTTTCATGCTTTCTATGATTTGTTTTAAAGTCGAATGAGTGACTTCTTTATCAAATAAACGTTTTGTCCCAAATTCTTTGGTCATTTAAACCCCTGTTCAGAGATCAAGTTTTAGGTGTGTTTTTTAGACTTAGGAAGATTTTTTGATTTTTTGCTTAAAAATCTCTTAGGTGTCTCACCGCTCAAGCGGATCTCTTAGCATTCGAGCGAACAGTTGTTGTGTGGAAAAGTTGAGTTTTGTTTCGAAAGTAGGTTTTGGTTAGAAAAGCTTGGGGGTACCCTTTTGTTTTTAAATGACATATTTTGTTAATTATTTTACAAATAAAATTTCGTTTTCATTTTGGTTCCCATGGATTTTATCATTTGGAATTTGGGACGTTACATTATTTGTGAGAAAGAATTAAAACGTGATCATAATAGCTACTGTTAGCAATAATTAAATGTTTGGTAGTGCATGAAAACAATTGTTCTGGGTTGTTTGGGTGAGTCTTGAGGTGTATAGCTTATGATTCGATTCATTTATGCATCTTTTGTTCGGGTTCCCACCCAACGCTAACCGCTTGAGTTGCGCAGACAGGTGGCAAAAAGTTTTTAAAAATCGAGACAGAGGGGACCGCTCAAGCGGCCCTAAGCCCGCTTAAATAGATTGTCGACGAGCAGACTTTTAAAATCGTGGGTTGAGCCTTTCTCTTTCATTTACCTCTTTTCATTCTCTCTCTAAATTTGTGTTAGAAACCCTAGAACTCTCCTTGGTACTTCTTAGGGTTTTTCTTGCTCCATTAGTGGTGATTTCTTGCTTCTCTCTTAGTAGAACACCTATTGGAAGTTCAAGCTTGGCATTAGAATCTTTCTTCTCACATCTCGATTGGAGGTCTTCGTGCTTGGAGCTTGGTAGGACTCCAATCTTGTGTCTTGTGCATCTAAAAGGTAGGATCTATGACTACTCATAAACGTTGTTGGATATAAATTGATTATTTTGAATTTATATATGAAATTATGATAAATCTATATTTTTTGAACCCTAGGTTAGGATTTAATGTTAAAGTATGTTAAATCTTTGATTTGTATGTGATTTAAGGTGATTATAACTTCTTGTTGTTGTTGGATATAGTTGGGTTTGAAGGATGAGGAATTAGGATTTGGTTTTTGGGTTAATCCTTGAAAAATTAGAAATTTTTGGATTGATGAACTCAATAGTAAAATTGGTTAATAATTTCATAAATTTTGTGTTGTCGGGGCCTATTTACATGTATAAAATCCATGAACTTGATGATATTTGAAATTCACATAATAATGGGTTAGGTTTTGAACAAACCATGTGAACTTGTTGGGTTTTGAGAACTACAAGGTGTTGGTTGGGATTTTAAGCTAATTAAAACCAAATATACAAAATTGGGTAAATATGAAGAGTCATGGGATGTTTGGGTGGGGTTTCGAGTTTATTAAACCCGAATGTGAAACGAGTGCAATATTGGGGATTAATAATGATTGTAACCATTGCGTGTATTGGGTGTTGACGAGAGAAATCATGTTTTGATTGAACTCGTGTTTGAGATGTTAAAAAATGAAGATGTGAATGAACCGATTTGGGATTTGCGGATCGTAATTATGGGCTAGTCTAGCTTCTCAATGAAAAATTGAAAAACTGCATAGATTTGGGTACCCTGCCCATCAGCTAATAACCGAGAAGAAGGCGTTAGTCGTGGCGGGTTATAGAACGTATTTGCCACTTGGCGGGCCTTGCGTGGCCTGGCCAGTAGTAGCCATGCACTAGTCTATAAATTCGTTTGGCGTCAGTTCTTAAAATTTTAAAACCATAATTGGGTTGGACACTTAGCCCACGATGAAAGACTATAAAAAATACATAAATTGAATTGGGCTAGGCACTTATCTCTCGGTGAAAGACCGTAAAATAGTTCTTGAATCGAGTTAGATTGTAAAACCATGAAATGGTTGTGATATGAAGAGAAGTGGGTAAAGTGTGTGTGCGTGTGTGTATGTGTATGCAGGAGTTATGAAAATTGACGATTTGAATTTGGTGTTATGAAATTGAGATAAAGGACAAAATGATGGATTGTGAGGGAAATTGGGTCTAATTTGCATAAGGAAAATTGGTTTTGTGAATGAGTTTTCGGTAAAAAATGGAATTCGATTTTGATAAATCTATGTGTTGCATTTCGCATAACCATCCTCGCATGTAATGTATATATTCATTGTTAGTCAATTTTTTACGAGTCTCGGCTCATATTGTTTAACAGCATTTCTGGTAATAGCAGGAAGAAAGCTATGAACTAAGAAGCACGGTCTTGGAGAACCTTTTTGTGTAGCGTAGTAGAATTACACACCCAGTGATGATACGTTTTGAGAATAAAAATTGTAAAGATGTAATTCTCTTGAACACTTTGTATAGATATTTGTGGGTTTGAGTAACCTGTTTTGTAAGACCCTAAGGACATAATTTCACATCTTATATGCATGTGAGGGCGTTGGATCCTTGGCTCAGATAGAATATTATAATTTCAAACTTTGGATTTTTGAATTCTCGAATTGAATGGAGATGTTTCCTTACTAAATGTATGTTTTCCTTGGAATTTGAGCCTATTGTAAAATATATTCAAACTTATAAAAATCAAGTGTCTTCCCAACACTTAGAAAAAAATTTAAGATTTTGGCCAGAAAGCTCTAGAGTATCTCACCTGTGACGCCCTATTCCCCGGGCACGTCGGGGCATATGTAACTATAAATAAATGACATATTCTAGCCGAACATTCATAGATACATAAGATAGTTACTATATTATTAATGATTCAGAGTTTGTTCAAAATATTTAATAATTACAGTCTTCTAGAAAATTTCAACAAAAGTTATAATATGCCCATAAAACTGAGCAAAAGATTAAAAAGGTAGACATCCTACGTCTTCAAGCTGCGTCGTTGGGATTAATTGGCTTCTGCCACTCTCCCCCTTCTTCGCAGTCCTCTTCCTCAACGAACACGCCTTCCTCAAAAAGTCCTTCTTTACCTGTGGCACGAATACGTTGAGCCGGAGCCTAGAAGAAAATTCACTAAACTGTCTAACAAACTACAACAAGATATCCTACAATACATATCGTATAATACCTAATGCAAATTTTAGGGGCAAAGATATAGATAATTTATCATTTTCAATAGGACAAGCACATATAAGAACAGTGGTGCGAGTGTGTGATGCAGATAAATGCAATGCAGTAGCCCAACCCAAGGTAGTTCCAAAACAGTATCATGAATTCCACACCGGAAATTACAGAGTACACTTAATGGGATTTGACCACTAAACATCTTCTTACCTCGTTGCAAAAGGACAACACTCATCTTGACTTCATGCCTCAGCCGTTTTACTCAATGGCAACGGTGTGGGAAAACCAGTTTCATCCTTATTACAACCTGTCCATCCTTATTTTAAGTTCTCTAGCCAGATTACTTGCGCACAAAACCCACCTTAAGTACAAGAATGATCCTTTGGCGTCAACCCAAAGTCTAAATTTCCGAAATAAAAGGCTAGCGACGAACCCATGATGCCTTAACCCATTTTTCATAATAAACCCCTTTTTCATTCTAGCAACTTCCCAAATCATTGGCAACAATGGAGGCCCTAGATTCAAAGCTACAGGAATAACGATTTCCATGTCACACAACCAAAATTTGAAAGATACGAAAGGACTCTGATATTCCAAGATGCAATATGTGAATAGTCATGGTGTGCAACATGCTTTTTGTATGCAGTTAATCATGGCATGGCGTATAAATATGATAGGGCACACGATACAACTTGCTAAAGCATTAAGCACAATCATGCGAAGTATAACCACAATTTAAGTAACATAGAATCGAACCATCAGCATGCGTTTATTTCATCAAAAGCATCATTTTTATATACTAATTACTCACAAAATTCATATAAGATTCACATACTCGTGTCTCATAAGTAACACACCATTCGAACACTTAGCTAATTTTAGGTACAAGTTTAATTACTAGTTTTAAAGTTACGATAGCATTTTGAAGACTTAGACATTGATTTAATTTCTAAACTTTTAACGCCAATTAGATAAAATATTTCCTATAACTTTTATATTTATCACCAAGGTCAGTTCCTAAAGTAAAAATGTCATTTATTTTATTTTAGTAAACATCATTCAGCATTTTACAGAGAAAAATATAGAAATTAGGCCTCTGTTAGCCACAGTTTTGGGGTATCAATTCAAAGACTATAAGTTTGATATTTGGTGAGGGCTTATTTTAAGGTGTCCCCTACAAGTTTCATATTCTGTGCTAGGGGAAGTTGTTTGGAAAGAGTTTGAGATTTTGGCCAATTTACAAAAAGGGTTCAGTCAGCCTAAAAAGGGTCAACATAGTGTATTTTCAACAGAGAGTGCCTAAACCCTTTGGGGTATCATCCGAAGGTATTTGAGGTTGCTTTTTACTCAGTATATATGTTAATATGTTAGCTAAAATTTTCATGTTTACCACTTTTGGATTTGACGTTTAAAACGTTGGGTTTTGGGTCTCACAAAAATATATGACAGAGAAGTCTGTCAGTCACTGAATCTCAATAGTGAATTTGGAAAGTGTTTTGACCTATCAAGACTTCATATTTTTCACTCTTTTTGGGTGGACAGAATGATAAAGATGTTCTATACATGTTTTATGTTTTGACCTAAGCTCGGTTCTCATTCTAACTTAGGGTTTTTAGGTCTTAAACTCAGAGTGGTCAAGATCTGACACTCATTTGGAAAAAATAAAATATCTAGAGTTCAACCCAACGAAATCACTTCAAACCAATTTTTTATGCAAGAGAGCTCAACAATCTAGGTTTGGACACAAAAATCACTTTAAGATAATTTTTCTACAATTAGTTATGTTGTTTTAAAGTTGGTGGCAGAAAGTAAGTAAGTCTAGAAAATAAGACTACTTAGGGTTTTGGTTGCTTAGCTTATGTTGGGTACATTTTTTATGTGTTTTCTTTGTATGCATGTTATAAACTCACCAAAACTCCAGAATACACACAATCCATAAAACTCAAAAACATACACATACAAGCACATGCAAAGCACAATGTGACTCCCCGTACTTCATCGTATGGAAGGTTGAGGATAAATTACTATCATTGTGCCTTCTCGTTCTCTAAAATTGTGTCCTTATTTACTTGAGTCGTTCTTTATTGCAGGTGTGGATCAGGTCGAGCCCATATGTTCAGTACTTAGAGTAAAGGCTGTCTTGTCCTACTTAACATCTTAAACTGATTACTACCAATCTTCAAGGACCATGTTACATAATCAACTAACCCCAAGAAAATTCGTATCTCTGTTATGTTAGTTAGCCTTTGTCCATTAACTGTTGCTTCTTCTTCTGTTGGGTCCATTTGAATTTCTTCTCCAGACATAACATTATCTAAAAATATCACCCGGTCCAACTAAAACTCACACTTACCAAGGTTTACATATAACTTGTGCTTTCTCTGGACCTACATAGAATCTTCAAATGTTCTGTGTTCTTATTCACTTCAAGAATATAACCGAATATCATTTACCAACGCAATTACAAATTTGTTTAGACAGTTTATGAACACTCGATCCATCAAGTCCATAAACACATCAGGTACGTTCATTAATCCGAAAGGCATCACCACAAATTCATAATGCTCGTAACGAGTCCTAAAGGCAGTCTTGGGTATATCTGACTCTCGCACTTTCTATTTATGGTATCATGACCCCAGTCTATCTTTGAGAATACATTGGCTCCAAAACACAACTTTCATCGAGTACGACTTCCACAAGCAATCATATGTCTCGAAACTGATTTCAAACATTCTTTACTTCTGTCTGGAAAGACTGTCACTCTATCGAAAACCAGCTCATTGCCATATTCAAACGTACATCGAAGACTACTTCCCGATCGACTAACAACTATTAACTCTAAATCACATCACCACTTTGTGTTAGACTACTCTAGCCTTATGACCATCAAGACTAATACCGCCACTTGAACCTAATGAGTCACTAGAGCTAAACATACCACATAGACTAAACGCTTTTCAGGTATATGCTTACCCATATGAATCCAATCACAACCTCGTCACATATTTCCTTTACGTACATATCATCCACCCTACAATCCTTTAACTGAACAGTATTAACTCCAGATTATAAAGTCTCTTATCATTATCATTCAATTCCTTCACACATTTTCTGCCACACAATCGAGCTAAGAATCATTTTTGCACTTTAATTATTTCATCTTACCGACATTCTACCAAGACACTCGATTCACTCAAGGCCAATTACAAAAAATCACACCTATAAATTCGTATAATCTTACTTATGCTTCCACTCTTCTCATCCAAACACTTATTCCTCCTACGTATTCACACTAAGTCACTACGCAACTCCACAAAAAATAATAGAATTATATCACCCTTCAACTCCTCGTACATAGAGTTCACACGTTCCCATAAAAAAATTTCTTCTCTATACCAGCAACATCTACTCACCAATCTAAACAAACTTTCTCTAATGGGTCGCATCACAAAAGGTTTTCAAAAACAACTTTCTTGCGACTCACACCGATACCACAACGAAAATCGAATACCAACTCCATAAGAGTTACACAGTCTAGATGCCAAACGAATACAAACTGATACTTTAAGAATCTACCATGTGAATAAGTCGGTCTGTCTAAAATGCGCACTCCACCCCTCAAACAATCTTCAGTGTCAATGGGACTCACTATTTTCACAAACTCCTTGACACCAAAATCCTTGAATTATTTAACTAAAGAGTTACTGGTCTTTGAGGTAATCTTGATAATTCTGATGATGAAATCTGTAATCATATGCCTAATTTAATACATTTCTCACCATTTTAAGTTAAAAAGAAAGTAAAAAATCACTTTTTGGCACACTTCCCAAGGTGATCGGCCACTAAGGGGTATTTTTCACATTTTTGATATTATTTTACCTTTTACTACTTAATTGTACTTAAATCCTTGATTTAGGGTATCTATGTGTCAAAATTTAAATTTTTAAGACTTTTTGCTGTACTAAGGGCAAAATGGTCATTTTACCCTATTTATGAGATTTTTTTATTTTCAACTCATTATTTCATGATATTTACTTCATTTAGAATGCTAGGAGACTCTCCGGATATTAAGGTTTTGTTACCTGAGTTTTGAACCTTTTTAAGATTTTCAGGCCGAACTTAGGATTTTCGATTCGAATTAGAGTTTTGAACATTTTCTGTGTTCTATGGTCTCGTGGACTATCCGGCACTAACACTAAGGTTTGAGCTGGGTCTTTACATAGATCGTTATTAATCGAGTTATCACAACTAGGGTCTGTACCGGGTCGTTACACACAATCTTACACTAGCAATTCACCATTTGCATCTACAACGCCTTTTTTTTAAAGATATTCTTCATTTCGTTTGTTAGGGTTTGTTATAGAGATGAATTGAGGGATGTCTTAAGGAAGAATATCAGGAGGTTTAAGGGAGTTGCTTACCTCTTTTGATGCTACAAAGATTGAAGAAAAAGTGGGCTTAGCTTCAATGCCTTCCCCTTGGACCTTTCCTCCTTCTCTCCTTCTTCTTTCTTTTTCTCTCCTTCTTTGCAAACACTCAAAAAAAATTTGTGTGGGTAGCTCTCTATCTCACCTCTCAGCTGAATGCCTCAAGAGAATGGGGGATTTGAGCTTTGTTTTTATAGAAAAATTTAAAATGAAGGGTAATAATTACATGAAATTAAAATTTGAATTTATTTAGACTCTCATTGGTTGCATGGGAGGTGGGAGTGACTTGAGACTTACAAATTCAGACCTTGGGCATGTGTAATTTCAGCATTGCAGTGTTTGAGAGACTAAAAAGCTGATTTGGTAATTAATTTTGATTTTAATTTGTATTTTGGTATATTTTTATGAATATAAATGCATAAAATATTAATTTTATGTACCTTTTTGATATTTAAACCTACTAAAACCTATTATATTAATGTATTTATAATTAATTTAGTCTTCCTATAATTTATCATAATTTTGATAGCAATTAAATAAATAAATGTAGGTTTTTAAGCTAAATTAAATTAGTTTGACTAGAATTGACTTTTTGAACTTATTTATTGTGTAAAGATTTTAAATAATGATTTGTTTGCTTTTTTTATCTGCATTATTATATTACTATATATATTACTTGTATAAGAAGTATTGGGTCAAAATAATGCTTAATTTATACATCTTTTTCTCATTTTTAAGCTTAAAAAGGCAAAAAGGAACTTTTTAGACACATTCTCCTAAGTGGCCAGCCATGCAAGGGCAATTTGGTCATTTTTATTGTTATTTTATATTTTATTAATTAATCATATATAAACACCAAATTTTGAATGTCCATGTGTCAAATTTTGAATTTTTAGAACTTTTTGCTGTACTATGGGTAAAATGGTCATTTTACCTTAATTATGAAAATTTTTGATTTTTAATTTAATATTTTATGTTATTTACTCAATTTAAACTGTTTCGAGACTTTTCTGAATTTTATGGTTTTACCTCTGAGTATTTGGTCTTTTTAAGGTTTTCGGTTCAAATTTGAGTTTTGGGTTGAGTTAGAGTTTTTCATTGTTTATGTAGCGACCTAAGTTTTCATTGTCTATCCGTCGCTAATACTAGGATTTGGGATAGATCGCTCCACGGGTAGTTGCAGGCTAGGTGGTTACTACTAGGGTTCGAACCGGGGTGTTACATCACCGCTTGAGTGGTAGAGGGCCCGCTCGAGCGGACAATCGTTGTTGAGAAATTTTGGCACTTTTGGTTTAAAAAGTTGAGGTTTTGTTTGTATTTTTAAGGCATTCTTTGGGGCCAAATTGATATATGTTTGGGAGAATTTTGGAAACATAATTAAGTTCTTTTACCTTTATCTTTGATGAGGAAATTGGAAGTTTGGACACTTTTTACAAAGTATTTTCTTTACAAGCTTGTTAGGTTTGGATCTCTTAAATCGGGTACTTTTTTCATAAAATTATACGGGTTTATATTACTACGAAATCGAGGCGTTACACACATAACCACACTCTTTTATGGTTTAACTGAAAGGTAGGATACCCCTGCACTCTTTTACGAGAATTAACCCGATGGGTAGGATATCCAATCTTGCGCAAGTTTTCGATCTTTCACCACAGAGTTAGTCAAATTCATATTAGCCACATCACATTGCCTCGGTACATTAACTACACCATTATATTCATCAAAACACAGTCATATGTGCAAATCTCAATCACAAGGATTTACATCCCTAACATTTCAATAATTATCTCCAAATCCAAAACTTGTTTTGAAGTCAATTTTCACAATCATATAACCAATCTCATCCATCCATCAAAAACACTTTTCATGCTCTTTTATCAAAAACTATGTTTTCCATGCTCCAAACAATCCTTATGACAGTTTAGTGGAAAAGAAAACACTTAACCACATATTCATCACAAAGATTCTTAGAGGGTCTAGAATCCTACTTTGGGAAATTAAAAACTCAAAGATCAACTACTCTTAGAAAATCAAAATTCACCCAAATGAAATTCTGCTTGGTTGTATATGTAGCTCTTGTTGAGTAGAGTAA
>JAULJZ010211079.1:0-18659 GCA_032270985.1 Heliamphora pulchella | reverse complement strand
CCAGTGTCTATAGTTTCTGATCGAGATCTGCGCTTCACATCCCGCTTTTGGCATAGTCTTCAAGAGGTTTTGGGGACGAACTTGATTTTTAATACTTCTTTTCACCCTCAAACAGATGGCCAGTCAGAGAGGACCATACAGATTCTAGAGGATATGCTGAGGGCTTGTGCCCTTGATTTCAGAGGTTCTTGAGAGGATCATCTACCGTTGGCAGAGTTTGCATACAACAACAGTTATCAGTCCATTATTGGAATGGCATCGTATGAGGCTTTGTATGATAGACCGTGTAGGTCGCACGTATGCTGGATAGATGTGAGAGAGACCACAATCTCGAGACCCGACATGGTGCGAAAGATGACAGAGAAGATTGCAGTGATACGCCAACACCTTTTGACAGCGCAGAGCCGTCAGAAAAGTTATGCAGATCAGAGGAGGCGACCTTTAGAGTTTGTTGTGGGAGATCACGTGTTTCTGAAGGTCTCGCTAGGTAGAGGTTTAATGAGGTTTGGTCGTAGCGGGAAATTATTACCGCGTTTTATTGGACCTTTTGAGATTCCTTGACAGAGTTGGCGAGGTTGCTTATTATTTGGCTTTGCCACCTCAGTTAGCATCTGTGCATAACGTGTTTCACGTTTCTATGCTTCAAAAGTATGAGCCTGATCCTTCTCATGTGTTAGATTGGGCTGAGCTGCGGGTTAATGAGAATGCCACTTATGAGGAGCGTCCAATGAGGATTCTTGATACAAAGGAGCAGGTGTTGCCGGGGAGAACAATTGCTTATGTCAAGGTCCTATGGCTTCATCACGAGGTTGAAGAAGCGACTAGGGAGTTTGAGTCTGAGATACGTGCTAGATACCCGAACCTATTTATCTCGTGACCTTGTTGCGAATTTCGGAGGCAAAATTCCTTAAAGATGGGGAGAGTTGTGAGATCCGGACTCGTCTCTTTTTAAGATATTTATATATGTCGATATGTTCCTTTTCATATATGTATCTCTTGGTGTATGGTTTATGTTTTAAGTTGTAGAACTGTATGTTTTGTATAGGTGTTATACATGTTATGCATGCGGGGGGTTTGGCTTGATTGCCTTTTTTTCAGTTTCTCTCCCAGCGACGGCCGCTCGAGCGGTGGGGAGCTTGCTCGAGTGGACTGGTAGCAGAGTGTTAGTCTGAGAGGTGACCGCTCAAGCGGTGCTTGGGCGCTCGAGCGGTGGTGTGGCAGGACTTATGTCGGCAAAAGGTCCGCTCGAGCGGTGCTTGGGCGCTCGAGCAGTGGGGCTTGTGCGCGAAAATTTATAAAAGCTACAAATATCTTTTTGGAGATTCAAAATATCTTTTTCAAGAAAATCTCTTTCTCTCCACCTTTTTTTTGCCTTCTCTCTAGCTTTCGAGTGGCCTGGGGCTTTGTTTTTGGTGGTTGGATAGCAGATTCTTGCTGTCGGTGACGTGGGCTTCATATCCATCCGGATGAATTCTTGTTTCGACGAGGTTGGATTTTGAGGCGTCGAGCTTTTAGCTCTTTGAGGTAGGATTCTAGACCTACTACTGTTATGAGGGTGTTATATGCAACTATATGTGTTTTCACGGGGTAAAAAAATACATTAAATGTGATTTTTATGTTTTTAAATCTTGATTTTGGGTAAAAGTGAATTTTACGACTTTTCTCGATTTTATACATGATCTGGATATGTTGATGTCCGTGGTTTTGCAAAATGAGATTTGAAAACGAGGTGTTTTTGTGAAAAATATGCTTTTGGAGGTTTGGAGCTAACCCTTGGGGTTGAATATCAGTTTTGTGAAAGTATGTTGTTACATGCTTGTAGATCTCCATGTGGATAGATTGGATCACTTTTATACATGCGATGTAAAATTGCTTTGTGGATTTTTAAATATTTTTCATAGATGTACCGGGACAATGGGTGTGTTGGTTGAGTTAGGCTTCCATTGCTCCTCGGTGCAAATCCAGAAACGTGTGCAGAGTAGGTCTCTACGTGCCTTCGGGTTAGTGCCCGTAAATGAGGTGGTTCGGTGCTTAGTACCCTCGGGCTGTGATCCCGTAAACTAAGTGGTTACATTGTCGCAACTCCGTATAAAACTTGTCATTACATAGCAGACCATGAGTGGTTCTAAGGTAATAGGCAAGAGTTTATAGTTGTTACCTGTGTCTGTGTGGCAGAGTCGGTACATAGGATCTCATTTTATCTGGTTTTTTCCTTGGCTGTATGACCCAAGTAGAGCTTACTGTTTATTACTGTTTTCCCTTAATTGTGCCATAATATCTGTCAGGATTATATGCATAGTTTCAAGGATGAGAAACTTGTGATTTTTTTAGAGAAAAACCCTTTTTAGCTCTTATCGGTGAGCTTATATGTGTGTAATTGCATAGCTTGCTTTACAGCTTTACTGTCTTTTTCTATTGGGTTTCGGCTCACGGTGTGTGATTTTACTGTAAAAATATTTTCAGGTGACCACGGGAAGTTGACCTAGAGGCTTGTGGTGATGAAGAGCTTGCTGTAGTTTTCTTATTTTGGACATGTACTTATATATGTGATGTCTGTTTCTGAAGTCTGATTTTGTACACCATGGGGTGATATATTTATTCATGTGTGAGATTGCATGCTTAATATTTATGAGAGCTGAACTGTGGAAATTTTTTATCCAAATATTGTGATATTTTTGAGTTGATGGTTTTTCAACTGCAAATCTTATTTTCATAAACGGTGTTTCGATGGCCTTTCACATAACCCTAGTATTTGGGGCGTGACAGGTTGGGATACAAAGGATGATGAGGTGTTAACGTTATCATGCGACGGTGATGTAAAATAACATAGTAAGATGAAACTGAAACTAAATTCATTGTATTTATTTAATCATTGATACATTGAGTTTTTTTTATGGGATTTCAAATATCCCATTACGACCAACCACGACATCATTCACGTACAAAATCTCCGTAGTTAACTAAACAATGCATTTTTCTTGGAGAATGACTATGTCATAGGCTGAGAAGACTCCTCGACGCATAGTATCTCGTACGACCACAATGCAATCATTTACTGAGTCTGCATAGTACCATCCATCATGAGGGTAAGAATATGCATTGAAAGTAATGTCCTCCATTACCCTATGGGGCAGCTCCCCTTTTAAGATCACGCGTTCACAATCTCCTCTCTCCAACAGGCGACGGGAGAAGACTCCAAGATGGGAAGCATCCCACCTCATTGCCCACGTGTACTTACCACGTGCAGCACCTGAGACAATTTCTCCCAAGATTTTTTCCTTTCGAAAAAAGAAGTATTCGTGGGAAGACTCTACATAATATTGGAAATAAATTTTTTTATTTCACAATGGAGGTCAGTAGGCAAATGTGGGAAAATCTCTCCAAATCGATGATTTATGGTTATGGGATAATGACATTCTACGAGATTCTATTTATAGTGATCAATAAATACTATTAAGGGGTCACATCAATTAAAAACTATTTTTTAATTTAAGTCACATCTATAATATTTGCTTTATTAAAGTAACATATTCTTTTTATTTTAACTACAAAATCACATGGTTAATAGTGAGAAATATACAACATTGGATGTCATCTATACCAGAAATACCACTTAAAAAAAAAAGATGCCTAAATAGGAATTATTCCTCTTTAAAGAGAATATTTTCAATCTCTCCAAATTTTTTTACTATTTATGATATGAAACTTCCGTTAAATTTTTTTTTAGGTCAATGTGGGGGATATAATTATTGTACTTCCAAGGTGAATATTTTAATTTAATTTTATTTATTTTTTATAATTATTTAATTTATTATTTAATATATTTATATGGCGGGATATTATATCCCTCGGATTCTAATTTCAAATTTAAAATAAAAGTGGGAGAAATATTCCCACTTTACACTGTAGTATACTTTTACTATTTGTTTTTAAATTTTGTCGGTGACAGCTGTCCTCCACTATCTAAAATATATTATCAAACAACAGAATCTGTACCTTGTGGGTCCCATCTACTTTATGACGTCACCCACGTGGTGGGGGGACACGTGGAGAGAGAGATAGTAAAAGAGGTGTTAGTCGGAGATAATAGTAAGAGATAAAGATGGGTAATTTGTGGTCAAACGTGGTGGTTAGAGGTAATAGACAGATGTGGTAGTCGCAGACAATAGTTAGAGGTGGTGGTCGGAGGGGTGACCAGAGACAATAGTTGAAGCTATAGTCTGAAGTGGTGATCAAAAGTGGTGAAAAAATAAAATAAAATGAAAAATTATTTACAAAAATAAGTGAAACACATTTTTTATTTATAAGACTTTAATAAAATCTAAAAATTGTTTATATTGTTTTGAAAATAAAAATAATTAACAAAATATATTTTTGTTTATAGTTTAAATTTAAACAAAAAATAGGAATTATAATACACATACTTCCCTTCTATTATAATATAATCACACGGTTACCCATTTACTCTTTAAAACATCACTAACTTCTATTGTCAGTTAACACCGTTGACAGTGTAATAAATTTATTATCTTATCCTTACCACTTAATGAACTGTCACACTAACCCCCACCGCCGTTGTCCCCTTACCTTCCCCCTCCATTTCCTCCTCTAAAGGTCTCCATTAAGGTTTTCATTAAGGTTTTCTCACTCCTTCATGCTCATTCCAAACCAGCACCGTCACCATTTCACCATCACCACACCTCCACTATACCAACACCGCCGACGGCACACCCTCACCCCCAACACTATCCCAAATCCTCTCCACCACCGCACGCATGAGCGCCTCCACCCCCCACCGACGCCACCTCTTTCACCCCATTCTCTCATTCGCCCCTTTCACATTCGTTTTTTGAATTTAGGAAATCACAACCCCCATTGGACAAATTGGCAATGTTTGAAACAGAGAGATTTAGAATCGACAAGCTATTGTGACGAGACTTGAGAAGAAGAGGGGTGTGATTAACGAGAAGATTAAAGTGTCCAAAAGGGTTAATTAGGACAGACGACAAGAGTTTGAAACTTGTGGGTTGTTCGGATGTGATTGAGATTTGAAGGTTGGAGGCGCGTCAAAGTTCTTAGAGGAACTGGCGGCAATTGCCGCAAGGAGCGACAAAAATAGCGAAGACGAGGAGGTGGGAATCGCCGTGGACAATGAGATTGGTGACAATGAATTGCTTGGCGTGGATGAAGTGGTGGAGGGGGACGCCAAGAAACTCAAGGTTGACATTGATGAAGATTTGGTCGCCAATGCCCATTGTCGGTGAGGGCAAATCTAGTAGCGGGTGGCGCCAGTGGTAGTGGAGGTTTATGGAGTAGTAGAAGATGGAAGTTAATGAATAATAATGACAAAATTGACATTTTAAATTAAAATTTTGATGATATGACATTTTTTGTTTGGTTAATTAAAGGTCAACTGATAGACAAAAATAAACTATTACTTATTTTTACAAAGTAAAAAAAGTTAATAATATTAAAAAAAAAAAAAAAAAGTAAAAATGTGATTTTAGAAAGGGTGTAGGTATATTTTACTCAAACGGCTCACCCATCAATTACCTTATTTACTGTATCGCCTAATTCAACCACGCCACGTGGTTGCCTCACGAAGACGCTTCCACCTCCCAAAACATGGAATCCATCCCATCCAATCCCTCCTCAGCCCTCATCATCGTCGTCAATTCGAGATCTTCCCAAAAGCGCCGAAAGATTTTCAGAATCATCTCATTTCGTTATTCATTTTAATCACCGGCGATGGATTTCTGGCAGCGAGCTCGAAGCTTCGCCGAGGAAGCCGCGAATCGGTCGCAGGAGCTGACCAAAGAAGCCGCGAAGAGGTCGCAGGATCTCACGATCGGCTCGTCGAAGCTCTCCGACATCGTATCCGAGGCGTCGAAGCGGTCCAAGGAGATCGCCGCCGAGGCGTCGAAGCGAGCTGACCAGATCAAGGTAGAGGCGCTCAAACGGGCCGACCAGATCAAGTCGCATATTCCCGCTGCTGCGCTGTCATCTCTCGTCGACGCCTCGTCGGAGACGACTACGACGACGACCTCGTCGCCGGAAGCCGCGGATCTCGAGAAGTTCGGGGTTGCGGATGAGTTGAGGGAGTTTGTCAAGGGCATTACCCTGAATACATTCCGAGATTTTCCATTAGAAGGTAACTACTATTCTTTCTGTCAATTCTATTGTTTATGCTTCGTTTCTGCTAAATTGTAGGGAAAGATATGAAAATTTATAATTGCGAATTGTGCTGTGAAATTGGCATTGTTGAGAGCGTTTTTTTTTTTTTTGTGATTTTGGAACGTGGATACATCTGCAATTCTCTGCAGATTTTGATATAGTTGCAATTTGTTGTCCATCATTTTATGATACCAAAATTTTGCGCTAGGGAGTCATTTGATGTTATGTTTCTTCAAGATTTTCATTGTTTAAACTTAGAGCGAGATTGGTAAACAGAAAGTTACTATTTTTTATTGCTAAATTGGTTTTAAAATTGCTTTGGTAAGTAAGCTTTTAAGATAACTTTTTTGAGGTTAGTTGATTGCTTAAAAAGTTAGTTTTTTTTCTTCTTCTTTGTGTCCAAATTGGACACATTGCCCTTCTATATAATTAATTAATTAATGATATACAGTTGACACTAGTAGTATATAAGTTATTAAATAGATGTATTATTGTCTTTTAGAATTGTGTGGGAGTTTGAACAAAGTAATCTAGTCATTAGTGTTCCAATTTAGGTTTTTGGATTTTTAGATTTTTTGTTTTTTTGCCAAATGGGTTATGTTATTCTTTTTTGCGAGTTTAGCCAAAAAGCTGGTCTTACTCTCAGGGATATTATTTTCAACATGAAAATTTGCTTACATGTTTTTAATATGTCTAGTCTAATAAAAGTAAGAAATCTTGTAATGTTACTTGCAAGAAAGAAAAGCCTGTAAACTGCAATTTGCTTGCTGCTAATAATTTTATTTACAACATGACTCCACACATATTTGTATTCAATTGATTAACAGTAAGAGTACTAAAATGGATTGGCTCTTTAGGTGAATTTGTCCAGTAAAACCTCATATTGGATTGGTATTATTTTTTTTTCGCTTTCTATTTGTCTGGAAATTGTTTCTGGTTTAAGAGTTGGGACTTGGGAGTTTTGAATTGCATTGTGTTACAGAAAAGTTGATAGACAAATATTATTATTCTATGTTCTGTTTTCCTTTGTACATTAGGATATCCTATAATGAGCTTATTGTCTTTGGTTTCCAGATGATCCAGATATTTCTGATATTTCCACAGTCTCAAATGTTCGGCAAGACCTTACATCATGGCAAGAAAAACATGCCAAACTTGTTCTCTCAACGGTCAAGGTATCTCCTACTGTGTTACTAAAACCATTCTTTTAAAAGAAGAATGGAAACATGGTGAATTAGGCGTTAACGTTTAGCTTTTTATTCCATTTGTTTGACAATCAAGCTTTCAAGAAAGTTCATGAAACGCTAATGCATAATGACAAACCCTTGGATTTTCATGTCACAAAACTTCTATGTTGGTTGGAGCGGCACCCAAAGTATATCCCCTAAAACTAATTATGGGGTTTACAACAGCCCCGAAATGAACTTGCCATGGGCTTTGATTTTCTTTACCAAACCGTTTAGCCCATGCTGTTAATTCATTTACATCATTAGTTCTAAAAGTTGACAGAAATTGAAGTATATATTTGTCGGCTCGCTTACTAGATATTTGGAGTTTGAATTTTGGATTGGGAATTATTTCAGTTGTAGCTTGTAAGATAGATCGGTTCTACTGCAAAAACTGTTTGATTGTTGAAAATTTGAACTTCCATTTAATTGCCTCGTTATAGATGCTTGCAGAAAACAATCTTCTCCGATTATTATGGAAAATTTTGTCCAATATCTATTTGCGTTGCTTCGCGTTTAACTCATCAAAGCAAGACCTTGAAAAAGGAGATGCTTGTTGCCAGCCAAACTATGTATAAAAAATGTGTTATTGATGAGAACTTGATTGGTTTGATGGTTAAAATCATTTGATGGTGCTCTCTCTTTTGTCGGAATTATCATTGTTGAGAATTTGAAGAGAAATACAAAATGAATTAAAGAGAGGAGAATAACTTCTTCTTTTTCCATACATAAAACTCTAGAATCTCACCCTTTGCAGTTTTTTTTGGTAATTGTCTAATTGATAATTGCTTTAAAAGCTTAAGTTATTAGGAAGATTTAGGAGTACACAAAAAATCCGAAAGAACCGGTAAACCGGTCCGGATCGTACGATTTGATCTGGTTCGACATGAAACGGTCTAGTTCTAGTTCTCAATTTTCTAGAATTGTTGTATACGATTCGGTTCTCGGTTTTCATTAAAGAAAAACCGTTCTAACCGAATCGGATTATTTTTTGTAAGAGTATATATATTTTATAATTAATATTTTTTATTTTTTTTTAAAGTCACTTTGATAATTTTAGTCTAAACAAATACATTAAAAAAAACAAAAATAGCTTAGTCTAAAATAGTCCAAAAAGATTAATATAAAATTACAATTACTGCATTCTAATACAAAAAACTTGAATATTTAACATTTAACACATCACTAGAGAAAATGATTTCAAAAAATGGATTACTTATATTTGTGATCGACTACCGCCCATTATACGACCGCCTATTCCTTATATTTAGTTTTAATTTCAAGTTTCTGAGTACCAGTTTAGGAAAAAATTTATTTGAAGTATATATTTAGTAAAATTAGTTTTGAATTTTAAGAATGAAAACCGGAACCGATCCGTAACCGAACTGTTTTTACGGATTGGTTCTGGTTCGGTTTCATAACTATAACGGTCTGGTTCTAGTTCCACATTTTTTGAAACCGTTACTATTGGTTCGGTTCTTGGATTTGGTTGAAATCGGACCAATCCGATCCATGTGCACTCCTAGGAAGATTGCAACTTAAAAATATTTATATTTTCAACTTGCTTTCTCATAGATGGCGAGAACCCCTGTTAATGACCAACTCTTCAAAGTTTAATCAATCAGGAGGGTGTACTCTATTAAGTCTTTTTGATATTGTAATGAACTTATTGGCTCACTTGTGGCCAAAATTTCTTTCATTTGTAGGGCCAAACTTGGGCATGTATCACACTTACTAGTACTTGAATATAGGACCTTCAATTTAATGCTATTTTAATCACCAATCGCTCTTAAGTTTAAGCTTTTGAAGGAGCAGATCAATCGGCTTTAACATGGCATCGCAATAAACATGTCTTGAGCATGTATTTGGCCCACTCGTAGAAGTGGAGTTTGGCCACAATGAGGGCATGCGCTGATTATATAAATATTTCAAAGTTCATTTTTAAGTAGCTTTAGTTTGGCCTGTATGAATATCAAGCTTGTACTAATATTTGTTCCATCTAACTGTACCTATGAATATTCAATTGCAGGAAATCTCAAAATTAAGATACGAGTTATGCCCGCGTGTGATGAAAGAAAGGAAGTTTTGGAGGATATATTTTATTCTAGTTAATAGTCATGTGGCTCCGTGAGTAACTTCTTCAGAGGAATGCTTGTATTTTGTGTTACTGGGTGGGGAATTTTTATTGCATTCACAATCTAAACCAACCTTTTGACTTACTAACAGAGTTTTTTGCAGCACTTAGATTCGCAGACAGGGAAACTTTTTAAGATTTGGGAAAGATTGAGCTTTTATTTTTCTTTTTGTGTAGGAAATTGAAATAAGTTACAATCTTGAAAGTGGGTATCTTTGAACTTAGACAATGGCATCTTTTTTTCTTTTCTTTCTTTTTTTTCGTCCGCTCCCTCAAAATATCATTTGCTTTGAATTTTGGTTTAGTATGTCTGTTGTTGAGATGCATACACACCAGTGTATAAACTGTCTTGGGTGGCTTACTATGTCATGTGTGTTCAAAATTCTGAACACATCTCATGCTATGCGCACTCTTTCTTTCAGTTTAAGATTGGGGAATGGATATCTCTATGTAGAGTTGTGAGTGTGGTTTCGAATCTCTCTCGATTTTTAAAATTGGGATATGGATATCTTTACTCTATTCGCTCCTCTATGGAGTGTTGACTGTGTGGTTTCGAGAATTGCCACTAGGCTTCTGCATGTTCTGTGTATTTTATAACTTCTGAGCATACCCAATCTTGGGAGTTAAAATATTTGAAATAACCATTAACCTCTTTATTTACTGATCTCTGTGTGAGTGCATGTGTTTATAGGGGTGCTGATTTATTGGTTTGGTAATTCTAGCTGTTATTTATTCAATCTGATGGATTTAGATTTGAAAAGCGGTATGTGGAAGATGCAATGAAAGATTCTGCTGAAAAAGTGAAAGATGATGAAATGAAGGAAACTTCAACAGGTGGAACAACTTCTAAAGCAGAAGCTGGGGGTATCAACAAGAAAAGTAAAACCACATCGGCTACTGAGCAGGACTTGGATGTATTTCTTCTGGGAGACCTTGGCGACAGTGATGACGGACCAGGTATGACATTAGCATTTGTTGACCAGTTAACTTGTTATCGCGATTTCTTTTGCCCACTAAATGGCAGAAATTCTTTTGAGCTTCACTCTTTTTCTATTACATTACATATGCATATTTGAACACCTTTTCATTTCTACAGTGCTGTTGGATCCACCAACAACAGAGAAGATGTGTTCCATTTCTAGGGTTAGGGGTGTCTACTGTCATGGATCCAACAATACCATGCTGTTGGATCATGTGGAGTTCACCTTGGGTCTCACTTTGATGATTTAAACTGTTCTTTTTGTAGACATTAAAACGTATATCCTTCATGCAAAAAAAATCAAATTGATCGGATATTTGTTCAGTTCAACTTGATTTTTTGCAAGAAGGATCTGCACACTGATGTTGAACGATTTAAATCATTGAAGTGGAACCCAACTTAGACCCCATATGATCCAACAGCACGGTGCTGTTGGATCCACCAACAGCAGAGAAGCTGTGTTCCATTTCTAATACATGAGAACATAGTACAAATGAACCATTCATATGTGTCACTTTTCGCACAGGGTTTGCTGAGCGACCTCTCTGTGCTTAAACCGAGCCACCATAAATGTTGCGTGTTTAAACAATTGTAAATGACTAGAGATCCCACAAATTGACAAATCTTTCATGGACTCGATTATTTTGTTAAAGTTCAGCATATTGATAGTCTATATGGTCTTTCAGATGACAGAGATGGGGCTTTTGATGATGATTTCGACAAGATCTAGCTTGGTAAGCACATTCTGTAGTTTTCTATCATTTGTTCATGTTGTTACACCCTGATTGTCATACCAATCTTTCATCAATAGACATCACTAGGTGGTTAGGGGGTTTAATTTTGATTTGTATGTTGTCTAAAATATTAGAGAGTGGTTGACCAGAATCCATATGTATGAGCTACTTCTAGTCAAACACTTCCATAAAGATCTTCTTTTTCATGAAAGCTCTTTAGCTAATAAACCTAAGAAATCTTTACATCTGATTACTATTTGATCAAATATGAAAATTATCTTCACGCTTAGGACAGATTGCTACCTTTGGTCATCCCCTTCAGTTCTTTTTTGCTTAGCAAAAAATAAAGAAATAAATGAAAATCATCCAATTTAATCTTATCGAAATGAGGTAACGTCCAAATCTTCGGGTCTGTCAATCAAACAATGGGTGTAGGCATCTTGGATGTAATTGTTTTTGAGTTCGTTTTTTTCATCATTCCAAATTTAATGAGTTGTTTTTTGTATATATTGAATCTCATCTATATCTTATATTTTATGAACTCTTCTAAATATATAAAACACCCGTGTCTTTGGATAAAAAGTATGGGACATGTGTCCGACATTTTTAATTGGGTGTGCTCTATAGAACCTTATAAATAAAAGAAAATTAGTAAAGAACATGAATATTTTGTCATGTCCTAAGGATTAAATGAATCAAACACTAAGATCCATATTCGTATCCGACTCCTGTACCCCATTGTTGATATGATTCTCAGATTTGCATGAATCTGCAGGAAGGTGAAGAAGAGAAAACACCTGAAGGTATTGTCAATACCAGTGGCTGCACAGAAAGATCAATGCCTACTCATATTTCCAAGAGGATTCAATGGAGGCAACAATTGGCTCGGATTACTAATGGCAATCCAGCTATTCCAAATTTATTACATTCATTTTTTATTTTATTTTTTACTAATTATTTTGTTAATTTACCCCCATAACTATTTGGCGGAAAAGGTGGAGTTGGATATGGCTGGGGTGGTTTGGTGCTGTAAAGATCTTGATGACAATTAGGGTTTTAGTTTAAGGCCATGTTTGGATGATGAATGCATCGAGGGATTTATAGAGGCAAAAAACACGAGGTAAAGAAAAATATAATTAAGTAAAGAAAATTTTATTTCTTTAGATTTCCCTTTTATTTTTTTTTCTCCGTGGGTTAGAGTCCCTCCATATATTCGTGATCCAAACATGAAAAGAAATTCATGTAAAAATTATTATAATTTTTACATATCATAATAATTTCTTTAGATTTCCCTTTTATTCAGGTAAAGATAATTAGTTTAAGGCCGTTGTATTATGTTCATCTAA
Organism: Heliamphora pulchella; assembly: GCA_032270985.1. Lineage (NCBI taxonomy): Eukaryota > Viridiplantae > Streptophyta > Magnoliopsida > Ericales > Sarraceniaceae > Heliamphora > Heliamphora pulchella. The sequence goes on along the minus strand of JAULJZ010211079.1, from coordinate 6,066 downwards.
AAGAATCTAAAAGAACAAGATGTAAAATTAAAATTATGTTGTAATTTCTAAATTTATGTGGTTACATACAAATTATATAATTTTTAAAGTTTTTTTTATGAAAATAAAAATAACTTTAGTTCAATATTTGCTTCACGTGTATAAACTATATTATCTCACTTTTTTAATAACTCAATTAAAATTTAAGTTTTATTATACTATTAAAATATATTTATTTTTATTTCGTGCATAGCACGTGCTAAAGTACTAGTATAATTAAATTAAAAACATTCATTTTAAATTTAGATTAAAATTCTAAATTGCTTTTTCGGGCTGTATAGTATTCTAAATCATGCTAATAAAAGAGAAGGGGTTCTGTTGTCCCTTGAGCACAGCAGAATCTGTAGTGCCATAAAATAGTATTATTTTTTTACATAATTTTATTATTTAAACCGTTCATATTATAGAACTCGCCGACTATGCTATTCACTCAAAAAAAAAATCAGATTTATTAAATCTCGTTAGCCATACATATGATCTGATTTGTTTTCAAAAATTGAATGACTAAGTATATTTTTTAGATTAATTGCTAAACACAAATGTAATTGGATCACATAACTAATATAAATTTAATTTTTTTTTGTATGAATAATATAATCTAACAAATCTAAAATATAAGCAGTTTAATTCAAAATTTTATGTCAGAAATTAATATCATTTTAAGCAATAGTAAACTTTTATGTGCCTTGAGCACAACAGAAACCTATTCCAATCAAATTCGGGATTTATTTTAATGCCATAGCAAAAGAAATAAAAAAAACATAGTGGCGATTTGATGGTTATTTCAATCACGATAGGGATCATGCTAAACTCCGTGGCCACTTCTCATATAATGGGTTAGGTGGGCTAATTTTTCTCCATATATGTTTTAATATTATATTTTGCGGGTTTAAAATTAACCCATAATAATAATAATTCAAATTATTAATTTTTAGGTCATGCTTATATTCAAACTATTGTTCTCACAGCACTATCAACTATGATGAGTAAACTCACAGCAAGATCCCCAAATCTTGTGATTCATAGTTGAATTGGTTAAGTCTATGTTTGACCAAATTTTTTTTTAAAAGTTTTTTCTTAGAAATTTTTAAAAAAATACACTAATTTGGCTTAAGTTAATTTTTTTTTTTACATTTACATTTTTATAAAAAAAAACTAAAAAAAATCAAAAAATTAAAAAAACAAAACTAGTCCAAACACACACAAGCTAAGTAAACATGCTCAAGAGCACTACCAATTGTGAGTAAACTCATAGCAGGATCGTCAAATCCTGTGATTCATATTTGGATTGTTTAAGTAGACAAGCTCAAGACAGCTTACACCCCGCAACTAATGGATACTTATATGCTTTAGGCCTCACATATGTTAAAATATTATTCGTGCGACCTAATTTGATTTTTAATATAATTTTATATTATTTTTATTTATATTTTCTTAAAAATTAACATTCGAATTAAATTTGAATAAGCCGCTCTATTAAGTACATATACATGACATTCTTAAATTATACATATAATGTTAAATCCTTATTATTCTTAGTTTTCTTTACTATTCTTAATTTCTTTTTATGTACGATTAATAAATAAATTAATCACATAAATGAACATTAGTGACTAATAATATTTATGATTTCAATAATATAAAACAAATAAAAATAATAATAATTTTGTAACTATAAAGATTATTAAATTGATCTAGTTATATTCTATTTTACCAATTATATGATTTTCAAAATAGAGTAGGAATTATAAATCAAACATTTTTCTTTTTCATTTAATGATTTTTCAATCAATTAACTGGGAGTTTAAAGTAATGTTTATATTTTGGAAAGTAAGATTCTTTCCTTGAGAATTTATTTAGCCATGTGTCAAATTTATGCATGTTTTTTATAAATTATTTTTGTCAAAGTAATCCTAACATTGAAATTTATGTTTAAATTTCGTCATAGAAAGGGGAAAAAACATATTTTTGTGAAAATTAATCTTAACCGTAGATTTGAGTTAAAATATATTTCAACCGTTCCAAAAATAACAACACTAAGAACATTTTATAAAAATTGAATTCCCTAATTTCTACCCATACTATTATAATAATAAAAAAAAACACTTGAGTATTGTGAAAGTTCTACTTTTATTGATATTTTTTGTTTTTCAACAACACCACTTTTACATTATTTGTGTCTAAAGATGTCATCGATATAACTATATAGTAAGGCTTTAGCAACAATGCACAACAATCCTAGTGGTGCAATAATGGTACACAAAAAGGGTGAAAAGAGATCAATACATATTGTGAATTAATTTGTCATAAAATGGAAACGTTTTGAAATAGATGTTCACGAGGTATCTCCAATCAATATATACGCATGTGTAATGACCATTTTTTAATATTTTAAATACACAACGCATGTGTAATAGTTGGGCACATCATCTTTATATGTTGTCAATGTTGACATGCTATTTTTTATCCACTAAATTTCTCCTGAATTTGGGTATTGAAATTTTAATAGATAACGATTTTTTATTTTTTTTTTGGAGTGAGGATTCTGAACCGATCGAAAACCAAATTATTTTTCACGAATTAGTTCAGTTTGGTTCTTCTATGTATAATTCTCTCTTGGCCACCATTTGAGATAGCTTTTGCTTAAGTGTTTTATTTTTTTTCCCCTTTAAGATTTTTATTCAAGTTTCTTATTTTTTAATTTATTTTAATTAGAGAAATTTAAAAAGAATGTTCATTTGATCTAAATTTGAAAAAAAATCACTTCAATAAAAAAAGCCTTACAATTATCACATTTAAAGTTAATATGTTTTAACCATGGCACATTCACATTGCCATTCCAATCCTCTCCAAGGAATTGTTTATTTACTTGACTAGTCGCGAGTGAGTTGTATTAAAATTTTTAGTGTAATTTAATTTTTTATTTTTTTCTAATTAAAAATTAGTTTAATTTAGTCACTTTATTAAGGTCTCGTTTGCCAATCGGCTTAAAATCGGCTTTTTTTCCTTTTGCTTATAGGGCAAAAAGTCAAAAAATTTTATTTTCTAACTCAAAACCTTTTAGCCTTTTTATTTTTTACATAATTTTTTTTATATTTTTTAAAAATATCATAAATTTTATTATACATATTTATTTTTTACAAAAATTATATTTTTAAAATTTATTCATCAAAATTTATCAAACAAGATCCATATTGAATATAAAATTATTCAAAAATAAATTTTAAAAATTTATAATAACTTTAAACAAAATTTTTTACTTTTTGACTTAAAGTCACTTTAGCATTTAGCGTAAAGCGACCTATTTTTTTCCCAAATGAATTTTTGGCTTTTTGGGTTTAAAGTAGTTTTAAACAAAAAACCTAACTTAAAACTAAATTGCCAAACAAAACCTAAGACTTGACTTTTAAAGAGCCTAAATAGAACCGAAAGATTTTTGCCACTAAAAATTATTAAGTATTTTTGTGACGTGTACTTTATTAAATAAGAAAGCTCAAAACACATTATTTCTTATTTCTTTTTTAGCTAATAAAAATAAAATAATATTATTTCGCTCAAAATATTTTTAATTACATCCTTAAGCACAACTACTTTTTCAAACACTTTATTAATTTGCGCTACAGTGCCTTTATTGATTGAACCTGCCAACAAAAATGACATCTCGTAATATAAATATGTATTTATATTTCGTGTTCTAGATACTTTTTAATTTATAGATTTATTTCTTAATCTTTTATATTTCTAATAAAATTTAATTTAAGTTATAAATAATGTGAGATTATTAGAATTTATCTTAATTATCGTCTTAAAAATTTGGATGTCTTTACCTCACCGAAGAGAAATTATCGTTCCGTCACTACATTTGGCAACAGACTTAGTTTTTCTCTATGTTCTTTTATGGACTTTTGATTATTTATGAAAAAAAATTTAAAAAAAAGCGGATTTAAAACTTGACTCAAATGCTCCATAAATAACCAGGTTTGTGGCACACGTTATACGTATGTAATTTTTAATTTATTATAATAAAAAATATTAAATTTTAAAAACTCAAGAGAAAGGGAATGAGAGATTGTAAAGATTTGAAAAAAAGAATTGAAGTGGTTACAATGTAAGTAGAAATTGAAGAAGTTGCGAAAAATATAAGTAGTGAAATAGTGTGATTTTTAAATTGTGCCTTCAAGATTTTAAATAAAATGAGTTGTACAAGAAATTATTAATGGGTGCTTTGGGTAAAAAAAAAAATCTACACAGTTTCAAATTTGAAGAACACCAAGTTAAATTTTTGTATGGATGATATTTTCTGTGAAACATTACTAAATGACAGGTGAATAACGCATAAGAACCTATCATGGGAGGGAAATGACAACTGAAAACGATTGCTAATATCCCATTGGCTAAGGAGCAAAATGATGAATTTACCCGAGGAGGGGTATGGTGTCAAGGGCATTGATTTTGAGACATCATTCGTAGCTACATTTGTAGTTTTGTTTTTAATATGTCTGGTGTTGAAAATCATTAGCTTGGATAAGATTGTCCTTGTTATGCGTGTGGAGCTGATTGTTTTTTAAGGAGTTCAACTCATGACTAGACTTGTTTTTAGAAGCGTTACAGTTTTAAATGAATTTTTTATGAGACTTAGTTCATGGCTAGGGTTGTTAAGCTCGAGCCGGAGCACTTACAAACAAATCTCGCGAGGGTTCGGTGGCAACTCACCAAGGAAATTTTTTTGACTCGTTTTGTGGATATTTATATTCATTACTTATGTAAGTGTTTTGAATTCTTGTATTATATTGTCTCATCACATAATGATATCGTCGCAACTCCGTGAACATAGTCTTAATTTTAAGTGAATTACGTAAATTATATCTTCTATGTGTGATTATGTACAAGTTCAAAATATGCCAAAATTGTGATAAGTTAATTTTGATGAGTTAATTTTGGGTATAGTCAGGTGCTATATAGAGAACCTTAACCTTTTGTACCTTAACCTTTTGTACCTTTATGTTGTAAGTGTTAAGAAACTAACATAAATTTTCACTGTTAAAGTTTTTGCTGATAAAAAAAAAGTAATGCGAGTGGAGGCATTATCATTTCCATACAATAATGAACAATTAAAGATGCTTTTAAAGGCATTTTTGCTATAACAATTGATATCAGAGCCGCTGGTTCGACTAGTAGCAACGATAGAAGAAGAAGGAAAGACGATACAGATCGAGAAGTTTGACGGAATAAATTATGGGTATTGACGGATCTACATCGAGGATTATCTCTATGGGAAGAAGTAACATCTACCTCTCTTGGGTACAAAATCAAAATACATGAAGGATGACGAATGGGATCTACACGATAGTCATGTGTTGGGGGTTATTTGCTTAACTCTGTCCAGATTAGTCACGTACAACGTTGTGAATGAGAAGAACACAGTGAATTTGATGACGGCTTTGTTGAGTATGTATGATTAACCCTCAGCTGACAACAAGATATATTTGATGAAAAATCTAATTACTCTTAAGACGGAAGAAGGTACTCTTGTTGCACGGCACCTAAATGAATTTAATACTCACAAATTAATTGTCTTATGTGGAGATTGATTTTGTAGATGAGATACGTGCTTTGATTGTTTTGGATTTACTATCAAACAGTTAGGAGGTGATGAGAATGACAGTAAGCAACTCTGCTGGAAAAAATAAACTCAAGATTGATGGTGTTTAAGTTTTGATCATAAGTAAGGAGATTCACAAGAGAGATGCATGTGAGGTCTTTGGTTCTGGTTTTATTTCTTGTTCTGTATTAATCATCGAGACAAGGGGGGTAGTGGATTTGACATAAATTAAAATCAGGGCAGATCAAAGTTTAGAAAAAGCAGGAGCAAATCCAGATCTGGATGTCAACCAGAATATTAGAATTGTGGTAAATTTGGTTACTTTAAAAAGAAAGTAAGGGAATTAAAGAAGAAGACTGACACGATTCTGCTGATGTTGTAATAGAATATATACAGGATGCTTTGCTTCTTTCAATTGACAGACT
>JAULJZ010211068.1:0-18659 GCA_032270985.1 Heliamphora pulchella | reverse complement strand
TATCCAAGATTCATCTTCTAATGCTTCATTTATATTTTTAGGTTCTTCTTGTGAAAGGAATGCAAAATGATCACAAATATTTTGTGAGACCCTGACCCGTTTTCTTTTTTTTTTCGGCATTTTCGAACGTGCGTTATATGTTTTTGTTGCAGTATATTTTACTGCTTTTGATGCATGATCGGGTTTAGATATGCATGCAGGGTAGGTTCCCGGGGCCGTGTGCCGTTGTGGCGCGAAACTCGAAAATTTTCAAAAAAAAGATATTTTAGAGGCCTATAAATATCTGGAGTTAGATATTTTCAAAAAAATATTTTTCAAAACTTAACTCTTAAATTTTTTGTTTTTCTCTCTGCCTTCTCTCTAAGTTTTTGGGGGCCCGGGGCTCGGTTTTCAGCAATCCAACAGCGGATCCTTGCTTTTGGCGTCGTGGGCTACGCAACTATCCGTTCAGATTTTGATTTCGACGAAGCTTAATTTTGCACGTGGATCGAGGCGTCGAGTTTTTAACTTACCGAGGTAAGATTCCAGACCTGTATGTGTTATAAGGGTGCTATGGGTAATCTGGTGTCTTTTTACCGGTCGGATCGTTGTAGATCTGGTTTTCTGTAAAATTAGGTTTTTGGGTTAAAAACTGGGTTTTTATCAATTTTGGTGGATGGAATCGAGTGTCGGAAGTTTCTTTTGAGGTTTTGATGTTAGGCCTAGATGTGAGAGTGTTCACAGTTGTTAAATCGGTGTTCGAAAGTGTCGATTCGAGGCCTGGAGTGTTGAACCCGTAGCTCGAAATTGTTTTCCGTCGAGGTTCGGTCGACTGAACCATGGGGTTCGATCGACTGAAGTCTGGTTTTGGGGTTCGATCGACTGAACCGTGTGTGACACGTTTTGGTTGTTTCTAGTAGGGTGTTCGGTCGACTGGGGGCTTAGGTTTGGTCGACTGAACGGCTGAGGTGTGTTTTGGTGGTTATATGGTTGGGTTTTGGTGTCCGATTGGTTTCCTACGGTATTCAATTGATTAATTTATGAGAATTACTTGATTTAAATACCTGTGGATTCCTTTTGGGGTTTGGTTGGTTGTGTCATGGTTTTGGGGGTCGTGTGGTAACCTCGTGTGTTCGTGTTGATGCCATCCTCGGGGATGATGAGTTGGTGAGATGTGGGTGCTTGTTATGTGTTGAGTGTTTGGGCCCGTGGTTCCCTTTGGGAAAGGGTCTGGGGTTGTGAATCGTGAGGCTTTTTGGTTTAGAGTCGGCCTTCGGGCTAGGCTTGGTTTGTGGGTTGTTAGTCGTTCCAGATGAGTAGATGACGGGTGCGCGTGGCACATGAGTTGGTATTGGGTTATGTGGCTATGTGCTTTTATAATTGGCTTTGTGCATATATAACTCTACTTATTTATGCAAGGATTATATAATGTGATTTACATGGCGTTATGTGTAATGTGGTTTGTGATACGTAGTGGCAGTACGTGGTTTTATGCTGTAAATCCTGAGTAGGTTATGCATAGGTATATGGAATGAGATAGATGGTTATGCTAGCTTTGGCTGACAGTGATTACGTTAGGGTTACGACCCTTCGGTTAAAGTCCGTAAAGAAGCGTTTGATAGGGCTACGGTCCCTCGGGGTAAGTCCGTAAAGAGGTATTCGTTAAGGCTACGGTCCCTCGGTGAAAGTCCGTAAAGATGCATTGATGAGGGCTATGGTCTATCAGTGAAAGCCCGAGAAGACACATGGATTGCATGAATTGCATTATGGGACGGATAGACCAGTTTTTAAATTGTTTTAAGAGTCGTGTGAATCGCGATCTAAAAACCCCTTTTTAAATGTTTTCAAGGCTCCTGTGAGTGAGTCAAAACATGATTTATACCCTCGCTTTCCCTTGCATGCGAAACTATTTTTAAGGCATGAAAGAGAGTCTAAACCTGCACTTCGATTTTCCTAGCATGTTTTGTTTATATTGCATGCTTGTCTAGTTTCTGCTGAGCCTTGGCTCACGGTGTGGGATAAAATATTTTCAGGTACCGATCACGTGCGCTGATTCGGGGTTGCTGGTTGGGAGCGGAAGAGTTATAGTCTCCCCTTTTGTTTTTCTGTTACATGTATGTTGTAACATGTTATTCCGGTGTTGGAACCGTGTTGTGTAAGCTATTGGGAGTTGGAGCCTTGTAATGTATGCCGTTTGGCGTTTATATACAATGCATGTATGGTTTAAATTGAGAGTGTATTCTCGAGTTGGGTATCATGTTTGGTTGTTTATGGGTGTTTCACGTGGCCCGGAATTTGGGGCGTGACACATTTTTAAATGAAGAACGAGTACTCACACCTCGTGAGGGTTCACCTATGATTTGATCCATAGGGTGATCCTTCACAGTTTTCCATTCTTTTGGTAGGTCCGTGTATTCATCATCAATTTTAATGCTTTTGCCTTTGTCTTCATTAATTTCCATTTCTTCAATACCTTTTCTTATGTCTAAATTATCATCAACTATAATCTTAGAAGAAAAATTGTTAGCTTCATCAAAAGTAATATGAATCGACTAAACTAATTTCATAGTTCTTTTGTTATATACTTTATAAGTTTTACTATTAGTAGCACATCCAAGAAATATTCCTTCATCGGATTTATAGTCAAATTTTCCCAAATCATCTTTATTATTCAAAATGAAACATTTGCATCCAAAAACATGAAAATAAGAAATGTTGGGCTTTCTACCATTCCATAGCTCATAAAGAGTTTTATTTAAGTGATATCTTATGAAAACACGGTTCATTACATAGAAAGCAGTATTGACTGCCTCGACCCAAAAATACTTAGAAATTTTGTATTCATTTAACATAAAATGTGCCATTTCTTGTAAAGATCTATTTTTCCTCTCCACAACCCCATTTTGTTGAGGAGTTTGAGGTGCAAAAAAATTATGACAAATACCATTTTATTCACAAAAATTTTTAATATCTTTATTTTTGAATTCTCCTCCTCTATCACTACGAATGTGTAAAATTGTATAGCCTTTTTCATTTTGAAGTTTCTTACAAAATTTAGCCAACACATGACATACTTCATCTTTTGTTGCAATAAATAAAGTCCATGTATATCGTGAAAAATCATCGACAATAACAAAATAATATGCTTTTTCTCCAAGACTTTGTGGTTTCATTGGATCAAATAAATCAAGATGAAGTAATTGTAAAGGCCTATTTGTAGAAATTTCTTATTTCTTTTTGAAACAAGTTTTGGCTTGCTTACCAAATTGGCAAGCATCACAAACTTTGTCTTTGAGGAATTTAGTCTTAGGCAAGCCTTTGACCAAATCTTTTTTGACAAGTTTGGATAGGAGATCCATGCTAGCATGACCTAACCTCCTATGCCATAACCAACTAGCTTCATTTACAGTAGAAAGACATTTAACATTTTGAGAATTTAGATTTTCAAAATCGATAGTGTAAACATTTTCAAATCTTTTTGCTACAAATAAAACTTTGTTATTTTCTTTGTTTTCAACTACACAAGTATCATGCAAAAATTTTACACTATAGCCTTTATCACATAATTGACTAATATTAAGGAGATTATGCTTGAGACCATTGACAAGAAGTACGTTATCAATAGATAGGGAAGAGTCCTTACCAACTTTACCTATATCAATAATTTTACCTCTTGCGTTGTCTCCAAAAGTTACATGTCCTCTATCCTTAGGTGTTAAAGTTAGGAACTTAGTTTTGTTGCCCGTCATATGTCTTGAGCATCCACTATCCAAATACCACCTTTCTTTAGATGATGAGGATCTCAAGCATACATACAAAATAATTCAAGTAATTTTATTTGGTACCCAAATCATTTTGGGTACTACAGGATTAGTCTCTTTTATTCTTCAAACCATTTTTGTGATCCCATTATTTCCTTTTAGTGGACAATCAAATTTAATACGTCCTTTTCTTTTGCATTGAAAACAAGATACATTCTCATAAATATTTTTAAAAAATGTATTTGAATAACCTTTTGATTCTTTCACAAAATAATTTTTAGATTTGAGTTTTACTTCTCCATTATAATCTATTCCTTCTTTATTCAAAGATCTTCTTTGTGCTCCTAAAAGTTTTTCAAAATTTTCTTTTCCATTTGTAAATTTATAAATGATTTTTGAGTAATCTTCAACTTTTCTTTTTAGTTCATGAAAAACATCATTTTCAATATTTTTACCTTTTAAGTTTATGAGATCCTTTCTAAACCTATCATTTTTTTTTTGTTAAATTCGAAATCTCATTTTCAGAAATTTTTGTTAATTTATCAAATTTGACTCTTAAAATGAAGTTTTCATTTTCTAATATTTCAACCTTTGAGTTATGCTTCTTAGAACTATTTTCTTTTTCAATTTTTGTATTTTCATTTGAGAGTTTTAAGTTTTCAATTTCCTTTGAAAAACTTTTATTTTTATTTTTCAATTTTAAATTTTTCTTTCCAATTTCAAAAGACTTTTATGTAAATTAAATATTTTATTTTTAAGATCATCGTATGATGGTATAAAATAAGAAGAGTTAGAATCATTACATGAATTTGAATGGGAGTTTACCTCTTCATCTATACTTGCTATTAAGCAGAAGTTGGCCATTTCCTCGTCGGCTGAGCTAGAGCTTGACTCATTTGAATCGGAGTCGTCCCATGTGGTTGATTTCATGGCCTTTTTCTTTTTCTTTGACTCTTCCTTGAGTAGAGGACATTCGGGCCTAATATGCCCAGTTCTGTTGAAGTTGTAGCAAGTGGGTGGTTCCTTCTTGAGGTCTCGTTTGCTTGAGTCTCCTTTGTCAAATTTCGTACCTCGAAATCTCCTTGAGAATTTTTTGTCTCTTTTGAGGAACTTCCCGAATCTCCTTGTGATGAAGGCCATGCCATCGTCATTGATATCCTCGTCCTCATCACTTGAGCTTTCTTTTGAGGCTTTGAGGGCGATGGATTTCTTGGCCTTGTTTTGCTCGTTGACTCTTTCATTTATCTTGAGCTCGTAGGTAAACAGTGAGCCAATAAGTTCATCTAAGGTCATAACCCTTAGATTTCTTGTCTCGGAGATGGCTGTGGCCTTAGCTTCCCAAATGGGTGGCAAGACCTTGAGTACTTTCCTTAAAAACTTATAAGACTGGTAAGTTTTTCTAAGTGCATTAAGTGAATTAATAATGTGAGTAAAGCGAGTGTACATGCTAGATATTGTTTCATATTCATGCATCTTAAAACCTTCATATTCACTGATTAATCTATCTATCCTAGAGTCTTTAACATCTTGTGTACCTTCATAAGTGACTTCTAATTTTTTCCATATTTCTTTCGCACTTTTACATGTCATTATTCTATTATATTCAATAGCATCTAAGGCCCAATTTAATGCATTCATAGCACTAGAATTTATTTGCAATTGTTTCATGTCATTTTTATTCATTTCTTCTTCTAATTTAGGAACCTCTTTACCTTCTACAGTTTTAGTGGGAACGAAGTTACCTTGCACAATCACCCTCCATGCTCTCCAATCCATAGTTTGAATGAATATTATCATTTTTTGCTTCCAAAAGGTGTAGTTTACACCACTAAAGATTGGAGGCCGTGCGGAAGACTAACCTTCTCCAAAAGGGGATACACAAATACCTGCCATTTGATCTTTTACACAAAAACTTGTTAAGAATAATGTGTTAGGCTCTGATACCAATTGATATTACGTGTGTAATCCTCAGAGCGGGGGGGTGAATTGAGTATTTTAAAATTTTTTAGATAAAACAATTGAATACAAGTGTATAACCTTTAAAATATCACTTAATTTAATTCACAAGTAAATTTGTATTAAACCTATAACCAAAACCTTGTGTTGAAAATGTTTAAGAATAAGTGTGGACAAAGATTAAATTTCTTGTTTAAATAAATACAACACTTCAACAATTTATAGCTTTAAGGTTTAATAAAATTTTTATGTCACTTCTAGATTAAGATACAACACTATTTCTTTCAAAGTGAAGAGAAAGAACAAAAACTTTTAGTTTTAAGATATAAAGAATGTACACTTTTAATCACTTTTTGTTAATTAATTACAACAGTCTTCTAGTTTTAATAAAGTAACATATAAGAGTAGGCTTCAACTTCAACTTGCAAGAATGTTTAACTTATCCAAAATCTTCTTGTAAACTATATTCAATTCTCACTATAACTTTTTATAAGAAAAATATTTGAGTACACAAAAATCCCTTTTTAAGATGTATTTAAACAAAGTTGAGATTACAACTTCTAGCTTTAAAACTCTTGTTAGTTAAACACAAATATTAAGAACAAATAAAGAACAAGTAATCAAATACAAAAGTGTGTGTGTGTGGTTTAACAAGAAACAAGATAATGAAGAACGTAAAGTAAGAGATAAGAATACCAAGATTTTTACAAGGTTCGGCGCAACGGCCTACGTTCTTACCTCAAGCCAATCGGTATGAGGATTTCACTACCTCTCCTTCAATAGGCGGAGGAGCCTCTCCTTAGTCTAGGCAGAGTAGCCTCTACTTAAGAATGTACCCTTCTCAAGTTAACCCAATCCTTATAGGCGGATTAGCCTCTTTTTGAGAATCACCTTTCTCAATCACAAGTATGAAACATCTCAATCACAAGTATGAAACAAGAATGATAAGGGTGTACAAAGAATGCTCCTCAAACGAGCAAAGAAGTACAACAATGAAACTCTAACTCACTTCTCAAGAAATGGAACAATAAAGCTCAATGAGAATCTAATATGAAATTTCTCTCAAAAGTGTGTATGAAAAAGCTATAGAATTAAAGAGCAAAGATGTAGTAAACAAGAGAGAATGTTTGACAGGATTGAGCGAGTAAAACAATGGCTCAAACCCTCTATTTATAGGCTCCAAAAATCATATAGCCGTTGGGCTAAATATAGAAGTTTCAAACTAGCTGTTTTCAGAATTTTTCAAAATTTAAGCCTGTTCGGTGAACTGAAGAGAGTCATTCGGTCGACTGAACCTATCTTCGGTCGACTAAACATCAAGGTTCGATCGACTGAACTGTTGTGGTTCTGACAATGTATTTTTGGTAACCTGTTCGGTCGACTGGCCATATTGCCTCAGTCGACTGAAGCATTTAAAAATCAAATTTTTTATTTTCCAAAAAGGTTTGATCATGATTTCTTTTGGAAAATTGTTTTTATCATTTTTAGAATTCCTATGAGCTTCAAAGCAAATTCTCAAGAGAAAATGAATGTACAAAGAATCCTAAATAAAAGAATTACAACTTGTTCTTTATTCTTTAATCCTTTAATGTCTTGATTCCACAAAAACTTGTCGCCAAAGATCTTGATTTTGAATTTATGCGTCATGGCTTTCATTTTGTGTCTTGGTTTGTGCTAATCATGTATGTCTTGTAAACAATCTCAATTTTGCACAATTAGATATATAAGTTTGTTATCATCAGAATCGGTTATCGAGGCCTTGTTAGGCCAACAGAATCAGTAATGCTGGACTTCTTGATACTCCTTCAACTTATAGCTTCTCCTCCTAAGGTAAACACATATCCTGAGGTAAACTTATGGGAATATTTGTCTGACTGGAAATTTGAGTCTGTATACCCTAAAGATAGTAGACTTCCTGCCTAGCAAACCAACATATAATCCTTAATCTTTTTCAAGTACTTGATTATATTTTTTACTGCAGTCTAATACTCCTGCCTAGGTTAAACTAATAACTGCTAACTATGCCAATGACAAAGCAGATATCGGGTCTAGTACAAAATATAGCATATATTAAGCTTCCTACTGCCAAAGCATAAGGAACTGCTTTCATCTTCTCTATCTCATCGTAAGACACTGATCCTTGAATAGAGTGATTCTATTCCTGAAAGAAAAAATCCTTTCTTGAAATCTTGCATGCTAAAATGAGCAAAGATATCATCAATATACTTTTCTTGTGATAAGCCTAACATCCTTTATTTATAATCTCGCAAAAGCTCGATCCCAATGATGTGACTGGCTTCTCCCAAGTCTTTCATATGAAACTACCCAGATAACCATACTTTTACAGAAGATAACACTCCCACATCATTTTCGATGATCAAGATATCATCTACATAAAGTGCTAGAAAGACTATCACGCTTTTGTCATGCTTTTTGTACACACAGAAGTCATTTGGACTCTGATCGAAATCATAAGATTTTATGGCTTGATCAAACCGAGTATTCCAAGACCTCGATGCCTGTTTATATCTATAAATAGATCTCTTAAGCATGCATAATATGTGCTCCTGGCCCTTTGCTATGAAACCATCTAGTTGTACCATATAGATACACTCATCAAGACTTTCATTAAGAAAAACTATCTTGACATTCATTTACCAAATTTCGTAATCAAAATGAGCTGCAATAGATAAGAGAATCCTGATAGACTTAAGCATGACTACTGGTGAAAAGTTTTCCTCATAAACAATCCATTCTTTCTGAGTGAACCCTTTTTGTAATAAGTTTAGCTTTGAAGGTTTTAACCTTCCCATATGCTCTTCTCTTTCTCTTGTAGATTTACTTACATCTGATGGGTTTTATCTCTTCAGGTGGTTCTATAAGTTTTTAGGCCTAATTAGAATACATAGATTCTATCTCTAAATTCATAGCTTTTTGCTAAAGATCTGCATCTTTGTCCTGAAGTGCTTCATTGTAGTTATAGGGTTTAGTATCCAGTTTTACCAGAATTCTGCCAAAAGACACTCTCAAGAACATATACCGATCGAGTTGATGAACAACCCTCCCACTACGATGAAGCACTACATGTGTCTGTGTACTAGCAGTAACACGCTGTGCAGAATCTGAACCATGTGCACCATTACCCACATACTTGTTTCCCATATTAATGGTAGCACCATGCTTAGGATCTACACCTACCTCGATAATTCTCCTACTATAACGAGGCAATAAGATATCAGTGACTTGTAGTTCCTATTCCGTTCTATTGGTATTTCCTCTCAATTCTTCCATAATAATTTTACTTTTAGGTCTGTGGTACATAATATAATCCTTTTTCAAGTATCGGGCATTGGTGCTAACAATGACTTTCTAATCCTTAGGATTATAAAATATACCACCCTTCGTTTCTTTGGGATACCTGATAAAGAAACAGACTTCTGTTCTTAGTTCTAACTTATCTGCATTCCCTCTCAGCACATGTGCTAGACATCCCTAAACTCGAATATGTTTCAGACTAGGCTTACGTCTGATTCACATTTCTGTGGGAGTAGAAGGTACTGACTTAAAAGGTATCAAGTTCAGAATATAATCCGCTATCTCTAATTCGAGTCCCCAAAATGAATCGAGAAATTTTAAATAACTCATCATCGACCTTACTATCTCCATAAGAGTCTTATTCCTTCTTTTTACTATACCATTTTGCTGTGGAGTGCCCGGTGCAGTCAAATGAGATATAATCTCTTCTGACGATAAGTACTCTCTAAACTCTCTAAATAGGTACTCCCCACCACGGTCGGATCGTAGTAATTTGATACTTTTACCCAGACACTTCTCGGCCTCCGTCTTGAATTCTTTGAATTTCTCAAAGTATTCAGATTTATGGTGCATCAGGTAAATGTATCCATACCTCGAGTAGACGTCAATGAAACTGACAAAGTACTCAAAGCCACCTCTAGCCCAGATAGTTATAGGACCACACACATTAAAATAAACTAGTTCTAATGGTTCTTTAGCTCTATTGCCTTTAGTCGAGAATGGCCTCTTAGTCATCTTACTCTCTAAGCAGAATTCGCAGACTAAAAGTATCTCCACTTCCAATGAACTAAAGGTCTATCTTTTATCAGTCTATTTATCATTTTTAGATTAATATGATTCAAGCGTAAGTGTCAAAGAAACGTTTGGTTCATTAAAGAAGGAAACTTTCTCTTATATAGTAAATTAGATGTATTATTCAATTCAGTTAGTTGCAGTATAGGAGAGATAGAAGATATAACATACAGATCATCCACCAATGTTCTAGAACAAATAAAATATTTATTTTTCTTAATAACCACGAAGTCATTAAAATGAAAAGAATATTTGTGCTTTATTAAATTAGAAATCGAAATTAAATTTCTTCTAATAGAAGGTACATAAAGACAATCTTTTAAAATTAAAATTCTATCTCTACTAAAATTAAGAGTGGCATCTCCTACTGCAACTTCTGCCACCCTAATATTATTACCCATATGTAGGTAAATTTGCCCATCATTGAGCTGCCTGATTTCCTAAAATCCCTGCAAAGAATTACAAACATGATTAGTGGCTCCCGTATCTACATACTAGGTACCGGTAGATAACACTGCTATACATGTTTCCACTACTAGTGGATAGAAATTATCTTGCTTATTCTGCTTACTAAGAAAAATCAGGCATTGCTTTTTCCAATTCTCAAACTGGTTACAGTGATCGCACTTGCATCTCAGTTTCTTCACACCAGCTTTTGGCCCCTTAGCTGCTTCCTATGCTTTCTTGTTTTTAAACCATTTTCTTCTTCTTATATTTCAGCTTAGAGAAAGAACATTTTTCAGCCACATGCACAGTACCTAACTTCCTAAGAACACCCTCGGTTGCTTGAAGTTCTTTAAAAAGTTCTGCCAATGAAAAACTGAGCTTATTCATGGAATTATTCAAGCAGAACTGCCTAAAACTATTAGATAGTGACTGGAGTATGATATCGACTTGGGTTTTTCTACTAATTTCAGCTCTTAGGATCTCCAGTTCATTTAGAAGACTGATCATCTACAGAACATGATCACTAACTAGGGTGCCTTCAGCCATGCTTTATATTTACTAGAGACTTCATGGCCACCTGCCTAGCAGCACGATTTTAACCCCTAAATATTTTTTTGAGATTCATAATCATGACATAGGCACTGGGCATAGACTGATGTTGATGCTATAATACATTTGATATGGAAGCTAAAATGTGACAGCGAGCCCTCTGTTCGATCCCCCCTCTTTAGGTACTGGTGAACAAATCTCAGATAATACAAATTTATAGTACTCAGCAGTTAAAACAATGTCCGAATATCTTTTTCAGTCCACATAGTTTAGTCTCGTTAGTTTGTTTTCTTTGAGTATGGTCGCGAGTGGATTGAAAATCATTTTACTCAGGAGAATCACTTAAGTAAAATAACCATTAATTATGATGAACAAAACTTTGAATTTATTTTAAATTTGGTTCCCGTAACTATTTAAAAAAAAATTTGCTAACAGTCTGGTATCCTGTGAATAGCTTGCCTTGATGGGAGGACGTCTACTATCTATCGTTTGTCTAAACAGGTCAATTCCTATTAATTTTATTATCTAGGCAATAGACCATGCCAAGTAAAATTAAATAGCTGACATAGTTTTTGTTCAGTAAATAATAGCAGTAACTCAAATGGAGAGAATACTATTATTTACAACTAAGTGTTAACCACCACATAATCCCAAATCAATCGCTTCACAATGAGCCATTTAGATAGAGAATTGATACACACTAACAATTATATAGAATTATCTCTTAAAGAGGTTCGTACTGGTGATACCTTAATTAATCCTGTCCAATAGGGAGAAAGGCTTTACTGCCAATACGCATAATTAATTACATCACCTACAAACTGGTGATGGAGACTGCGAGATTTATTTCTAAATAAATTTTCTCTCCCACTTTGATTTTTAAAATATTTTTTAGGATTATAAAAAAATATTTAATTAAAATAAATTTATTAATTTTAATGACCACACGATCCGGAAGATTCAAAAATATCTTTCCATGTACACAATTCAAAAGATTTCGATTTACCAAACTATTTTTTTTAAAGTTTTAATACGTAACAAATAAAATTACCTATGAATGCACAATTTGTTTTTACTTTACAGCTAAGGTATTGATTAAGGGCATTCAAATATTTTATTTTTACATTACAAATTTTTCAAAAAAAAATAATTTATTAAGATTAAATATTTTTCTATTTAATTAATCCAAAATTTAAAAATAATTTCTACATTTTTTCAAGATATCTTATTTAATAAAAACATATTTAAATGTGCTATTTTGTAAAAATAAAGTATCTAAAGTTTTTCTATTTAATTAAAAACTTTGATTAAAAAAATTTTATTTTATTTTATTTACAAAGTATTAATTAAAACTGAATTTTTTGAATTAATTAAAGTGAAAAGAAAAAGTAAAATAGATATACATCAGTCACGCAGTTTATATAAATAAAAAAACAAGATATGTATATATTTCAATTTTATAATCAAACAGAAACTCTATTGAGTTTTAGTCTCATGTTCAAAGATTAACCTGTAATCTTTCAATTCTTATCTAAATCAGTTTTTGGCATCCAAGTTGTATCAAGATTTATCTATATTCAGTGTTATACAAATATAACATTATCTGGATCATTACATATCAGAAAAATATCTCATGAGAGACCCAACCATCAGCCACCAAATTAAATAATAATCATTATTCAACTATTCAATCAAATAAGAATAAAATAATGATCATAAAATCGGAATTAGAATGCCTACAATATAAAGTCAGCACAATTCTAAATCTACTCGGCCCCTCGATTAATCGTAAATAAAATTAAAACGGCTCTGATACCAATTGTTGGAGGCAAATTGTCAAGATCATTGATTTGCAAACGATTTTTTGAAAAATAAAAACTGGACGGGTAACTACCAAAACAGGCTCTAAATAAATTTTTTTTGATATCGAACGATGGAAAATAAAACTCATGTCACCACAATTAATTCAAATAAATACCTTTTGATCAATTCTTCAACTACGAATTTTGATTCTCCAAGTTGAAGCTCCAGTCAAAACCTACTACTATATTCCCGATGCAATTCCCAAACGTAGTGTGGGTTACGATCCTTCGAAAACTGTTACCGACAAAACCTCGATAACCTTAGTCTTAAAAGACAACTTTTTAATTTGGTTCAGTCTAC
Source organism: Heliamphora pulchella (assembly GCA_032270985.1). Classification (NCBI taxonomy): domain Eukaryota; kingdom Viridiplantae; phylum Streptophyta; class Magnoliopsida; order Ericales; family Sarraceniaceae; genus Heliamphora; species Heliamphora pulchella. The sequence continues at coordinate 5,697 of JAULJZ010211068.1, read as the reverse complement.
CCGCATATTTATAAGGTTACAACAAGGACTTGTAGAGTAATTATGACATAGATTTCTAGTGTGGCCCAAATAACTATCCAATGATTTCAGCAAATAGGCAAACCTCTCAGCGATTTCTGTAATTATAAAAATCTTATAGCAATTTCTGCAATTTTCACAAAACACTAAATTACAGTTCATACCACTGCAGAATTGTAACTGCACTCTTACCCATAATCTCAAGGTCAATTTGTATTGAGCTCCTGTCAGTAAATGCTTAACTCATCTCTCCACGTTAAGATTCTGGATACCCTCTAATTAAATTTAATTACTAAAAATTTAATTTAATTGGCATCTTTAAAATTTTTTAAACCCTTGTACTTAACTTATTTGACTGCCGAATAATTAAATCCACCTGCAGGATTTGACCCAGTCAAAACTGTGAGACCCTGACCCGTTTTCTTTTTCGGCATTTTTTGACGCACGCTACGTGTTTTCTTTTGAAGCATGATCGGGCTTAGATATGCATGCGGGGTAGATTCCCGGGGCTATGGGCCGTTGTGGCACGAATCTCAAAATTTTTTTTTAAAAATTGATATTTTGGAGACCTATAAATATCTGGAATTAGATATTTTTAAAAAATATTTTTCAAAACTTAACTTTTAAATTTTCCGTTTTTCTCTCTGCCTTCTCTCTAACTTCTCGAGTGCCCGGGGTTTGATTTTCAACGATCCAACAGCGGATCCTTACTTTTGGCATCGTGGGCTACGCAACCATCAGGCCAGAATTTGATTCCAGCGAAGCTCAATTTTACACGTGGATTGAGGCATCGAGTTTTGAACTCACCGAGGTAGGATTCTAGACCTGTATGTTTTATAAGAGTGCTATGGGTAAACGGGTGTCTTTTTACCAATTAGATTGTTGTAGATCTGAGTATGAATTAAGTTAGATTTTTGGGTTTAAAACCTATTTTTCGTCGATTTCGCGGATGGAATCGGGTATCGGGAGTTTCTTTGGAGGTCTTAGTGTTAGGCCTAGGCGTGCGGATGTTCTCGGGTGTTGATTTGGAGTTTGGAGGCTTTGATTCGAGGTTTGGAGGGCTAAACCCGTAGCTTAAAAATAGTTTCTGGGTGAGTTCAGTCGATCGAACTTATGGGTTTAGTCGACTGGATCTTGGTTTTGGGGTTCGGTCGACCGAACCTATGGGTTCGGTCGACTGAACCGTGCATTGAGCTGTTTTTGGTTTTCCAGTGTGGTCTTCGGTCGATTGGGGGCTTGGTTCGGTCGACTGAAGTGCTGGGGTGTGTTTTGGTGGTTTTGGGGTTGGGTTTTGGTTTTCGATTGGCGTCTTAGGGTATTCAATTGATTGATTTATGAAAATTAATCGATTCAAATACCTGTGGATTCCTTTTGGGGTTCGGTTGGTTGTGTCGTGGTTTCAGGGGTCGTGTGATAGCCTCGTGTGTTTGTGTTGATGCCATCCTCGGGGATGATGAGTTGGTGAGATGTGGGTGTTTGTTATGCGTTGGATGTTTGGGCCCGTGGTTCCCTTCGGGAAAGGGTCTTGGGTTGTGAACCGTGAGACTTTTGGGTTGTTTGTTGACCTTCGGGCTAGGCTTGGTTGTTACACATGGCTATGTGTTTTTATATCGGGCTTATGCATGTTATAACGGTAGTTTATTCATGCATGAATTATGTAATGTGATTTACATGGCTTTCGATGGCATTATGTGTAACGTGATTTTATGCATTTAAACCATTATTAGGTTATGCATAGGTGTATGAAATGAGATAGAAAGTTATGTTAGCTCTGGCTAACGGTGATTATGTTAGGGTTACGACCCTTCGGTTTAAGTCTGAAAAGATTACGACAAGGTTACGACCCTTCAGCTAAAGCCCGTAAAGAAGCGTTTGATAGGGCTACGGTCCCTCGGTGCAAGTCCATAAAGAGGTGTTCGTTATGGCTATGGTCCCTCAGTTAAAGTCCGTAAAGATGCATTAACGAGGGCTACGATCCATCGGTGAAAGTCCGAGAAGATACATGGATTGCATGAATTGCATTATAGGATGGATAGACCAGTTTACAAATTATTTTAAGAGTCGTGTGTATCGCGATCTAAAAATTATTTTTAAACTTTTTTTCAAGGCTCCTGTGAGTGAGTTTAATGATGGTTTGTATCCTCACTTTCCCTTGCATGTGAAAACTGTTTTAAAAGCTTGAAAGAGAGTCTAAAACTGCACTTCGATTTCCTAGCATGTTTTGTTTATATTGCATGCTTGTCTAGTTTCTGCTGAGCTTTGGCTCACGGTGTGGGATAAAATGTTTTTAGGTACTGATCACGCGCGCTGATTCGGGGTTGCTGGTTGGGAGCGGAAGAGTTATAGTCTTCCTTTTTTGTCTTTCTGTTACATGCATGTTGTAGCATGTTTTTTCGATTGTTGAACCGCGTAGTGTAAGTTTTTGGCGTTGGAGCCTTGTAATGTATGCTATTTGGCATTTATATACAATACATGTTTATTTATTTTGAGAGTGTATTCTCGGGTTGGGTATCGTGTATGGTTGTTTATGGGTGTTTTACGTGGCCCAGAGTTTGGGGCGTGATAGTTTGGTATCAAAGCTCTGGGTTCGAATACCTATGAGCTGTGGGAAGAGGGTGTATTCCGTGTGAGGTTGATTGCGTGTGCTTGACTGCATGTGTTTACACGCATTGATAACATGATCGTGTCAGCATGTTAGATACGTAAACGATGTGTATATGTGAGCATGGAGGTTGAATCTTAGGAGTGATAGTCCTGCCTTTGGGCGTTTGGATTAACAAACTTGGGGGCCAAGTTAGAAACGCGTTTAGCTGACGTGATTTCTAGCAGGGAATTTGAGTAGGTTATCCAGATTGACGCGTCATTCTTGTTGGTTCTCGTCGGTATGTGGGGTTATTTAGCATGAACCTATATGCTTATGTGTTAACATGTTTATGTGGTTTATGATATGTGTTGCACCTCACGTTCTATCTTTTTCATATAGACGCGATGTCTGCGAGACAAGGGCGAGGTCGTGTCCGTGCTATTGGCCAAGGGGATGTTCTTATCCCTGATGCTGGGGATGCAAATGCTCCCCAAGGACCTGTTGACATGGTAGAGTTAGTGCGTGCGCTGATGGGTTCCATCGGCCTGTTGGTTGAGACCGTTAGAGGTGAGACCGGTCGGAAGAGAGGGGGAGTACCTGAGGCGAGGGCTATAGTAGCGATGCGGGAGTTTCAGGCGCATGGATCAACCTACTTTTGCTGGAGATCCTGATCCTATTATGGCGACGGAGTGGATGGAGTTGGTGACGCGAATCCTCAACACACTGCAGATTGTGGAGGATGAGTTGCGGGTTTCTTTTGCCACCTTTCAGCTGAGGGGTGCTGCTCACGCTTGGTGGAAATATGCCAGAACTATTGCAGGAGTTACTTGGGCAGCCTTTACAGGAGTGTTTCTGGAGAAATACTTCCCGGCTTCACAGAGGGATTTGTACAGGGAGTAGTTTTATACACTTACCTAGGGGGCCATGGACATCAAGCAGTATGAGGCCAGGTTTACGAGCTTGTCCCGATTTGCTCCGGAGTTGGTGAGCATAGATGAGCGGCGTTTCATGAGGTTTGAGCGGGGTTTGAGACCGGCGATCAGGGAGCGTGTGGTTGCATTGGGACTTCGGGTGTTCACAGAGCTGGTAGAGGCAGCAGCGAGGGTGGAGAACACTATGATTGAGATTCGGGCTTCCAGGGAGGCCAGGACACCATAGAGTAGGACGGAGGCGTAGACAGGTGGACGTTCCAGTAAGAGGCAGAGGTCTTCTGGCACTAGTTTTCACCCATCTAGGTTACCACAGCAGTTTTTAGCACCAGCACCATCAGTGGCTTCATCTGGGAGGCCAGAGTAGAGGGAGTTGATTTGCTATCAGTGCAGGCAGCCGGGGCATCGTGTGTCAGAGTGCCCACAGCCGAGGTAGTCCCAGGGTTCATGGAGTCAGTCACAGGGGCAGGAACATATTTGCTATGGATGTGGCTAGCACAGACATATTCGCAGGAACTATCCTCAGAAGAAGAGTGCGCCGAGTATAGTGGGCACACCAGAGGGTTTGTATGTGCGGGACCGACAGAAGCACCTAGCAGTTTAGACTTTCCGAGCGACGACAGGTGGGGGTCCTTCAGTTCAATCGGTATGATAGCCGACAGCGCCGAGTTCGGGCGGACAGGACAGAGTGGGGTTGCCCCGAGTGTATTCTCTAGCAGCTCGTAGTTCTTCGACGGCACTGGCAGTGCGAGATGATACAGATGTAGAACTTTCTCCATTGCACAGAGGTATTTTCTGAGTATGCAGGCCATGGGCCAGTTCTTCATTGCGTCCATTTGGAGTTGGTTATGGATCCCGTAGATGGTGTGCTGTGTGAGGCAGTGGTTGGTGAGGTTGTGAGGTTGGGAGTGTTATGGATCCTGAGTTTTTGAGATAGTAGGCCATTGTTTAGGATGCCTGACCTTGTTTGACTATATCCTAGGAATGGTTTGGCTGACCATCTCGTGTACCTGTGTTGATTGTGATCACCAGGTTGTTTCTGTTGACCTCGAGTTGAATTTTGGGGGCGAAATTTCTTTAAGGGGGGTAGAGTTGTGAGACCTTGACCCGTTTTCTTTTTCGGCGTTTTTCGACGCGCGTTACGTGTTTTCTTTCGACCATGTTTTTAATGCTTTTGATGCATGTTCGGGCTTAGATATGCATGCAGGGTAGGTTCCTGAGGTCGTGGGCCGTTGTGCCACGAATCTCGAATTTTTTTAAAAAAAAAAAAAATATTTTGGAGACCTATAAATATCTGGAGTTATATATTTTTAAAATATATTTTCTAAAATTTAACTCCTATGTTTTTTGTTTTCTCTCTGCCTTTTCTCTAACTTCTCGGGGGACCGGGGATCAGGGCTCAATTTTCAACGATCCAACAGCGGATCCTTACTTTTAGCGTCGTGGGCTACTCAACCGTCCGGTCAGAATTTGATTCCAGCAAAGCTCGATTTTGCACGTGGATCAAGGCATCGAGTTTTGAACTCACCAAGGTAGGATTATTGTCATGCCCTAAAACCCAGGGTCACGTGAAAATTTGCCAAACACCAGTTTTATGAAAATATAGTTTTTCATACATTGAAATTCGCCTGTCAAACCCCAAGAAAACCCATATGCATCTTTCATAAACAGTAAACATCCTGTATACATGCATAAGTATATCGCCTTATGGCGTACAAAACTGCCTTCAGGGATAGGCATACCAACAAGAAGAAAAACTATAAAAGTCTTCCGCCACCGCGGGCATCCCCAGAACTTCTCAAGGTCATCATCCAAAGCATCACCTGAAAATAGTTTTACAGAAAATTCCACTCGTGAGCCGAAGTCCAATAAAAACAGACAATTAAGCTGTAATGTAGGAAATATGCAATCACGTAGAGTGGGAGCAAACTCAACCACAAAACCCTAAATTTTCCACAAACCTCAAAAATAGTTTTTCCTTCACAACTAAGTATTTAATCAATGCAAAACTCATTTTACAGCTGAAGGAAAACAGTAACCAAAACATCGTTCTCTCACGGAATGTACCTTCGTGAAAAAGAAGAATATAATCCTATGTACCGACTCTGTCACATAGACAAAGGTAACAACTATAGACTCCTGTCCATTACCCTAGTCCTGAACCAC